>BSBK01007823.1:0-127321 GCA_027943335.1 Chamaecyparis obtusa | reverse complement strand
GGAATCCTTGAGCACAAGCACCAATAACATCAAATAATGGAGTTAAAGCACGGGCTAGGGCATGACACCAGTAGAATGTGGTCATTTCAGTGACAGAAATTTACAATGGCGTCATTAAACATATATTCCAGTAATATCAACAAATGTGATCCAAACATTTGAATACAGTGAATCGATATCCTTGAGCACAAGCACCAATAACATCAAATAGTAGAGATAAAGCACTGGCTACGGCACGACACCAGTAGAATGTGGTCATTTCAAAGAGCATTCATGATCAAATAAAATGAAATGCATTCTAATATGATGTCAGAGGCTCGAAAGATGAAGAAATCACAACCTTCTCCTGCACTCAGCTTTCGCTCCTTTTCTCCCGCTCCCTCTATCCAATCGAAATAAAAATGATGAGGTTGTTTCACTTTTTTTTTAAATGTATACCCTGAATCTGTCGATGTTCTGATGGTCAATTAAACACCCATCAGAATACCAACATCATCGGGACCTATTACAAAAAAAAAACACCAAATTTGTAAGAAAAAGTTACCCATTAGAAACTTCTGTCGAAATTTGGCCCCAAATGTAGTAGTATGCCATCTCTGGTTGATCATGTCAATCATAGGGAGATGAGGGAGTTAACCACCGATATCCCAACTTGGTCTTGTAATTGTTGAAGGGTGTAGCAGGGTAACCACTTCCAGTATTTCTACCAAGGTCGAACAAACTAAATACCCAACTTAGGCAGCAAATGATCAGGAATGGAAAAGACCAATACGTCAAAAGTCTAATGATCTGAATGAGCAAGATGAAACTAGATTTGCATTTCTTCCCAAGAGTGGAGACTCGTAGAGACTCTAGAAAAGAGGTCTTTAGGGGTCTTGATGCCACGTTTGAAAAAACACAGAGCACTAGCACCTTGAGTCTTAGCAAGAGGGACACCTTGAATGGAAAAAAGTGGGGACCACCAAAGGTTCTATTGGTTCAGAAGAAAGCGCATCAAGAAATCCATTACCAACGCAGGGGAGCCAAGGCTGAAAAATTCCTAGGCCTTCTAGATGCTCTTAACGACAAAGGTTCCTTGGATATGAATAGGCTCCCACATAATAATAAGGGTTTGAAGACCAATCCCTTCCAAGCTTATCTGTGAGAAGGATATCTTGAAGAAATGCAATGCCTAACCAAGATCTTCAAGCTTCATCACCTGTGAGAGAATGAATGATCCATTTTACACAAAGAACGAGACCCTGCTTCTAGGTGGGAGAAGGCCAAGGCCTAAAGACTCCCCATGCAAGTAGTAATAGTCTCAGGCCACTCTGTGAAGCCATGATGGTCAGCACCAGAAGCCTAGAGGAAGTCTCTGAGAGGATGCTCCAACTTAAGATAAGAAGCTTTAGAAGGATCCCAACAGGAAGAGTAGTAACATGGATGGTAGCCAAGACCTTTAAGAAAAATAGAAGCTTCCTAGCAAGAGAGAGGAGGCTTAGTGATCCAGTATTCTAGCTTTTCAATTTTAGCAAGCACAACATTCCATAAATCCATAGGAGAGGCTTGAAAATAAATGGAATGCCCAGGAAGTGGAAAACATCCCCATGTAGGACCCACTTCCATTCATACTGAGCCACCAAGAAGGAGCTAGAAGAAAGGATTGTGTGTAGCAAAGAGTCTGTGCCATTGAATTGTCAAACCAGAGGCAAGGCAAAATGTATCTAAGCATTGCAAGGCATTAGAGACATTTCCTCATCCTCAATGAGAGTGAGAAGAATCATTAGTAAGTGACCATTGACAAGCTGGGAAGAAGAATCAGGAAAAGAGATGCCACACACCAAACCAAAGGAAATAGAGTGTGAAAATAAATAACCAAAACCTTCAGCAGCAAGGACATATAATGCATGAGCTAGAGGGAAACCCTGGCGAATAGACCTAAAAAGTTAAAAGGTGTCAAATTGGGCATCATTGATAGAGATGCAAGCCAAAGCATCACCAAAAAGAATTTCCATAGATTGCAAAAAATTGGGGCCAAAACCAAGAGCCTACAACATAGCGAGAATGAAAGGTCATTTAATGCAATCATAAGCTTTAACAAAATCAATTTTAAGGAACAAGGTCTGCTTCTTGGACTTGCGATTCCATTCCATCCCTTCCTAGACAACAATGATGTTGTCGAGGATATATCTGGACTTAATAAAGCTATTTTGTTCTGGCCGAACAATAGAAGGAAGGAGATGTCTAATTTTGAGAGCTAAAGCCTTAACAATGATCTTCTATGAAACATTCAACAAGGTGATGGGTCTCCAATTACAGATATCCTCAGGGTCGCCAGGTTTAGGTATGAATTTAATATTTCCTTTGTTAATAATAGCTCCCAAACTTTTACTATGGTAAGATTCAAGATAAAATTTATGTAGGTTAGGGCCTATAGAATCCCATAAATATTTGTAAAATTCACAAGGGAATCCATCACACCCAGGGGACTTGTCATCTGCCATAGAAAAAATAGCCTCTTTGAGGTCACTGATGGTGAGAAGTTTCTCACAGAAGGCTTGTTGCTCGACCGCTAGGCAATTTAGAGTAATAGAAACACACTTTCTGAGAGCCTCATCTCAACAAACCGAATTTCCCTATGAAGAAAACACTCTTTCATAGTGTTGAACAAAAGCCTAAAGAATAGTAGGCAGATCTGAAAGAGTTTCATGACCCTTTTTTATTTTTTTTATCCCAAAATTGGTATGATGGGCCCTAAGAGCTTGGAAGAATTCCTTGGAGGCTTCATCGCCCACCTCCAACCAATGGAGGTGAGATTTGATTTATGCTCCCCAAGAAACATAATTTTCAGTAATCTTCTTTTCATGGTAGAGTTTAGCAAGATGAACTTGTAGCTCAAAATCAAAGGAATTCAAAGCAAGAGCTTCAGAGGGACTCTGAAAAGCTTTGGTGTTGGCTTCATAGGAACGTCTTTTGTACATGGCCAACTAGAAATCATAGATTCTAAGAAATCTAGCCATGCGAGTGATGGCATCGATCCACCATTGAATCCAACCAACTTGGTTGTGGGGTCGAGGCACTAAATTTCAGACCCGCAGGATATGAGCAATGGTAGAGGCATGATTCAACACTGATGTATTAAGAAAAAATTGAGTTCCGACAACCCGCGACATAGTAGATTTCCATGTAATGGAAAAACAGATGGGGTAGTGGTCAGAAAAAGTCACATCTAGTAGAGGAATGACTGGCAATTCCCGATCTTCAGAAAAGGAGAAAAAATATTGTGCAGTTATCATAGCACAACCAAGTCTCTTAAATATGTGGTCAGTACCAACTCTAAAATTAGACCAAGTGTGCCAGACCCCACTATGCCAATTATGGTTAGAATTGGGATTAAAAAGGCCCAATTTATTGTGCATATAGTACCATTCTTTATCCTCACTAGTTGAACATCGAAAAGGTAGAATCCCTTCTTTGTCAGAAGCCAGCTCAACCATATTAAAGTCCCCACACACAACCCAAGTGGTCGGAGGTAGATTATCTTCCATCCAACACCAAAGTTGAGATCTGTCCATAGCATCATTGGGCTCGCATAAACATTAACTATACCAAAGGAATGATTATTGAAGGACATCAAAATCCAAATTATTCTCTGCATAGGGTCAGAACCATGAGCAATAATTGCAGATAACAAATGAGGCACGAAAGGATAGTAATAACACCACCTCTACTAGCTTTGTGCTGAGAAGAAAATATAATGCCATCTAGACATATGACATGACAGGAAGAAGTAAGCCAAAAACCAGAGATCTTAACTTCTTGTAAACACAAAATATCCAGACTTTGAAGTCTACAACGAGTATCCCAAACATAATACTTTCTAGAGAGGTCGGTCAGACTTCGCACATTCCAGGATAAAAAAATTCATAAAAACTCTTGCACATCTTCCTCATCCTCAAGAGAGGAGAAACTATTATGCAAAAAAGTTGGGATGGAGCCAAAGCTGGTAGGCAAATCTCCAGGTGAGACAAATCTCTTCTTTTCATCTAGTTTTTTCACATGACCATTAGGGTTGCAAGACAAACGCAATGTATGTGAAACAACAATTGAAGATGCAGCTAGCGGAGTATGCACCACACTAGGGGTGGTAGTCTTCACAACTGGGGATTTCCCTTGAGAAGCAAGGTTTGAAACTTGGTGAACCGCCAGCGGCCCCTCAATGGCAAGCACTTACTCTCTAGCCAGATCTACCAGCGAAGGAGAAAAGGTGGAGGCAGCGGGTGAATTTTTGGGAGCCGAAGAGATCTAGCCTTTGCACACAACAATAGTCCATTATTCCTTCTTTCCAGCCTCCACATTTTTAACAAGAGCTTTCTTTGGTTGTGGCTTGGCCCGAGGAGTGGCTTGGCCCAAGGAATGACCAAAGGGCAATTTTTTATCTTGTGATCCATCGACTGGCACCTATAGAAGGTGTTCGACAGGTTCAAGTAAAGAACCTTCTAGGAGAAGGTGTGGGAGCCAACCTGGATCTCTAAAGAGTCCTTAAGGTCCTTAGAGAGGTCAACCTCAACACACACACACCTCTTTGGACAAGCATTGGAAAATTTTTCATGCTCCATAGTAATAACTTTGCCAAGGGTTTTGGCAATGGAATCAATAAAAGGTCAACATGGCAAAGGGAGACTAAGAAATTCAACCCACACAGGAACCCTAAGTTTCTTGTCATCCGAGATAGTGAAGTCTCGAGACCACCTCTGGAAAACAAGCAAGGAGGAACGAACCGACCAAGGACCATGGCTGAAAACTGCCTCAGCTTTGGAAGGGTTAGCAAAATGAAATAGAAAAAAACCTTTGGTAAGGTTTTGAACAACCTCAAGATGGACTCCATGGGGAGTCCTGCTCTTGGTGACCCACTCTTTGAGCATAGTTTCAGGAGGAGTCCGACTCATAAAATAACCTATCAAGGTATGTTTTTCCAACTAATCACAAGCAGCATCAAAATCTTGCATGTTAAGCACAATATCAAGGATGAACTTGCACGGGCGTTTGTTCAGAGGAGGCGCTATGGCTTTTTAAAGCATCAACTCGAGCACCAGCATCAACTATTGGGCCGAAGTTGGTCAAGGCCATTATAAATTAACCATAATGAGAAATCATGCAGTAAATGCAGTATGACAAGTGGGAAATTTAGAAGAAAAGCTCAGACAGAGAGTTGTACGCATGAAACCCTAGCAGAGTGAAAAACCCATTTCGATGTTTTCCTTTTGATGTATCAAAAGGTTTTAATTAATACAATCATTAGTCAAGTTTTTAATTAAATTGTCTTATGTTGATTTCATATAGTTATTAGTTTAGATTCAGCTCTGGATTTTTGTAAAGGAAGAAAATTGTACTTTTGTCTTTTATTTAATCAAAACATCTTTTCTATAAAATTTTATAAATGACTATAATTTTAATTATCAATGAATGAAATTTTTTTCTACATATCAAAATAATAACAATTTAAGAAACATACTATTTATCAAAATAATCATTTTAAAATATTAAAAAAAATATATAATGATAAATATTATAAAAATGTATAATATTTTTTATTAAAATTGTAAATCAGATTTTTAAAATAACTCAAATCTTATACATGAATCCAATACAACAATAACAATCACAAATGAAAGTTTATCATCTCAAAGAATAATGAATCCCAATGGAATGTTTCCATGTGATTAGATTGATGATCACAAACATTACAAGCTACAAATTCATTCCTTATGCTCTCCATATTCTATTCCCGTGAACCAAATGTTATTTACTATTTATACCAAACAACCTACAAATTCCATTCTTTTCACAACATTGCCCAACAATTGATAGAATCTGGATTTCTTGTATACAGTGCCAGCCAAAGCATATCAATTGTTTATCATTTCTTCACTCAAAATAACCCAAAAATCATGAAAGTTTCATGACAACAACCAAAATCACATTCTCAAAAGAAAAATAATCCAATACATGGCAGATACAGAATATTTATAGCAAATCTTGTGCCTGTCAAACAAATTCCTTAATGCCATCAAACCCAAAAACAAATCAGTAAAATACATGGTATATAAACAATTTCCATTGCTAAAACTAGTGAATTTGTCCATACAATGACATTTTGTCTACTTGGGTAGTGACCAAAATATTGCAGGAGCTCATGGGCATCATCAAAATGGGCTCATGGGCATCACCAATTTAAAATTATACTTTTTATTCAGCTCAAGTACATTTTAATTTTGACAGAAAGAATCATCACATGGATTTCCTGACTGTTTCATCACTACCAATAAAATTCTGTGACTTGCCGGCATATTTTTCTTATAGTTTTTATGGACATGGACTGATTTTGTATCAGTTTATAAAAGATTTGCAGATAACCATGAAAGCAATCTTAATTGTCACCTAGTATGCTGACCAGAGAGAGGTTTAAATCGTGATAAAAGCTTGTTTTATTCTGTTAGTAACTTCATGATTCACATTTGGAAGTTATAGTATTCATTCAATTTGTTGGTTTGTTCAATTCAACAGAGAAACCAGAATTTATTGCTGAATGTTATGTTTACCGGCTGTTCCTTATTTTTTCCTCTGTTATTTAGTGCTTGGTGATTGCATTAACTTCTTGTGGGGCAATCACATTTTCTCTACCTGGCTTGTCACATGTTGTGCACGTTTTCATATGTTTTTTTTTGGTTCAATTGATTTGTTTTCTTTTTTTTTTTAAATATATAGCTTCTCTTTTTGTATCTTTGGCATCGCCATGTTTTATTCATTTATAAGATTAAAAACAACACAGAGTGAACAGTTTTAAAAGAGAATCATCAAATTTTGGTTCTTATTATTATGGTATATTTTTTTTTTTAGAATTTAAAACAGTATAGTTATGATATGGGTTAGTAGTTTCAATAGAGAATAAGTTAAATTTGTCAGTTTCTTAGTATCACCATGTTTTATTTGTACAATCTCTTAGCATCACCATGTTTTATTTATAAGATTATAAATTGTACAGTTATAATTTGGATTAATAGTTTCAATAAAGAATTATCAAATTTTTCTCTCTTGTCATCACCATGCTTTCTCTATATGATATAAAACAGCGCAATTATGATTTGAGTTAATATTTTTTTATAAAGAATCATCAAATCGTCTCTCTTGTCATCACCTGTTTTCTTTATAGAATATAAAACGATACAGTTATTTTAATCAAGTATTTTTTATTGGCAAAGATTTCATGTTGATTGGTAAATGGTATATTTGCCTCTATTTGAGGTTCTTTCTCTTTGTTGTTAGGCTGTTAGTTTAGTTTTATTAAACTTTTCCTTGTCAAGATTCTATATGTTTGGTTTTAGTTCTAGCTTTATCTTCAAACTTATGTAGGGAAGGACTCTTATTGAAGATTATGGTATCTATGGATAAGATTTATCTATAACTCAATAACACAAATTAACTTTCATTTATATATCTAAAAGATATCATTAAAAATAAATTATAAACATAATTCAAAATGTCAACTTCGAAAATTTCCAAGTCTTACTTTGATTATAACACATTTTTTCATAAAGAGAGTGAACAAAATGTATGGAATTCCCTCCACCATATTTTACATAAACAACCATCTCTTTCAACAAAGTATGCTTACAATGAAAAAGATTTTCAAGGGGTTCGAGGATTAAAGAATTCAATATTCTACAGAAGGATTATAGAGCTAATTTCAAAGAGGCTGGGGTCTGGTTTTATTGGCAAGAACTTCCTGTCTATGAATAACTAGATTTTTTGCTTTTGTCTGTAGTGGTTATTCTTTGTTGTTAGTTTGATACAATTATTATTGTAGATTTTGATTAAACATCTATTATTGATTCTCTATTTTTGTTTTGGCTTTACTTTCAAACTTTCATAAAGAAAGAACTTGTCTTTTTTTATTTATTTAATCAAAAATAAATTTTCTATAATATTCTATAAATGATCATAATTTTAATGACTTTGCAATTCAATTGAAAATATTAAATAAGAAATTTCTTTCTTAATAAACAAAATAATAAATGAATTACAAAACTTCCTTAAAAAAATACTTTGAAATATAAAACTCTAAAAATGATCAATACCTAGAAAAGAATGTATACCTTATTTCAATTATTTGCAAACATTTCTTTTCAAAATTATAAATCAGATAAGAGATAGATTTTTCAAACAACCCAAGCAACCAATACAACTATGACTACCACAAACAATATTTAATGAAGTTTATCATCTCTTTAGATAAGAAAAAAATAATAAAGCCCAAAGGAATGTCTGCATGTATTTAGATTCGTGATGACGAATATTACAAGCTACAAGTCCATTGCTTATTCATTCCTTATGCTCTCATATATTCTATTCACGTGATCACATCACCCCACAAATTCCTTTCCTTTCAGCCTCGCATGAACCAAATCTTCTTTACTATTTATACAATTCTTCATTTTAAACAACTAATAAAACATTTGGTAGAATTTGGATTTCTTACAGTATTCTCTGCGAGCCAAACCATATCAATTATTTTACGATTTTTTCTTTTAATATAACTTAAAAAACTTGAAAACATAATAGATATTTGTGAAATTTTCAGCATCTATTTTTTATGATCTGTACATTTTGTAATCGAAAACCACAAAAAATTTGCAAAAAAATTCACTGTATTTTTACAAATCTAAAAAAAAAAAGTTTTACTTTTTTTCTATTTTAGTACATTTTGAATGGAACTTAACGGCCGTATAAAAAACTCTATAATCCCTTCAAACCAGAAAAAAACATCAGTAAAATACATGTTATGTCAATAATCTCCATAGCTAAAATTTGCGAATTTGAGCAGTTTCTTGGCTGGACTAAAGAGACAGCAGGCAAAAATTTGTCCACTTGGGTAATGACCAAAAGTTTGCAGGAGCTGATGGGCATCATCAAAATGAGATCTTTGGGCACCAACAAATTAACTCACAGGAATTTGGCCACGTTCTAAGAACAATTAAAAATTACAGTTTTTATTCAGCCCAAAAACATTTTAATTTTGTCATAAAGAATCATCCATATTCAACCCACACATGCATGGATTTCCTGCCTGTTTCATCATTACCCATAAAAATCTTGTGACTGTGCAACAAATTCTTTAATGCCATCAAACCCTAAAACAAATCAGTAAAAATAAATGTTATGTCAACATTTGCATTGTTATAAATACCAGTAAATTGAACCATTGAATTAAAAATAGCAGTTTTTATTCAGCCCAAAAACATTTTAATTTTGACATAAGGAATCATCCGTATCCAACCCACACATGGATTTCCTGTCTGTTTCATCAGTACCCCTAAAAATCTGTGACTTGCCAGCATATTTTTCTAATAGTTTTTATGGACATGGACTGATTATGTATCAGGTTAAGGAACAAGGAAAAGATTTACAGATAATCATGAAAGAAAACCCATTTGTCATCTAGTATGGTGAGCAGAGAGAGGCTTAAATCGGGATGAAAGCTTGTTTATTGTGTTAATGAATCTCATTTGGAAGTTATTGAGAATTTGTTGGTTCGTTCAATTCAACAGAGAAACCAAAATTTATTGCTGATTGTTATGTTTACTGACTGTTCATTAATTTTTCCTCAATAATTTAGTGCTTGGCAATTGCATTAACTTCTTATAGGGCAACGACATTTCTCTACCTGGTTTGTCACATGCTCTGCACCTTTTCATATGTGCGGTTATGTTTCTTTGTTTATTTCGTTTGTTTTGTTTCTAACAGACGGTATACATTTCTTTTTTAATCTCTTGTCATCACTATCTTTTACTTATAGATTAAAAACAGTAAACTTATGATTTGGGTTAATAGTTTTGAAAGAGAATTATCAAATTTGTCTATCTGTTATTATCAGGGTATTTTTTAATAAGATTTAAAATGGTACAGTTATGATTTTGTTTAGTAGTTTCTATAAATAATTATCGAATTTGTCTATCTGTTGTCATCATGGTATTTTTTTTATAGGATTTAAAACAGTACAGTTATGATTTTGGTTAATAGTCTCCATAAAGAATCATCAAATTTGCCTATATCTTTGCATCACGGTGATTTATTTATAAGATTATAAATAGTGCAGTTAGAATTTGAGTTAAAAGTGTAGATAGAGAATCGTCAAATTTTTCTGTGTTGTCCTCACCATGCTTTCTTTATAAGATATAAAACAGCACAGTTATGATTTGGGTATATAGTCTTTACAGAAAATCATCAAATTTGTATATCTCTTGTCATCACTGTGCTTTCTAATTTATAGGATATAAAATAGTACAATTATGATTTGGGTTAATAGTCTCAATAATCATCAAAGTTGACTCTCTTGTTATTACCATGTTTTCTCTATACCATGTTTTCTCTATAGGATATAAAACATCACAGCTATGATTTGGGTTGATAGCCATATTCCACCGAATTTTGGGGATGGGAACAAGGGGACTTATTTCCACTATCAGGGTACTTTTGGGTCATTTTTAAGGGGACTACAAGGGACAGCTGTTAAAAAAAAAGTATATACTAATTTCCATAATTATATACCAATATTGAAGAGTATTGCATTAAACACTAAAATGTGTTGACTCAATTTTGTCCACAAATGTTTCAATATACAAGTGTGGATCTTCTTTTGCAACTGAGTTTCATGAATTTAAACTTGAAGCAGCATCTTATGTGGGTTCAATGTATCAGCCCCAAAAAAAAATAGTTTCAACTAGCAAGGTACTTCTGAAATCCATCTCTAGTATAGGAACGAGGGTACCAACCCAAGGGACACGTCCCCATGAACCAAAGGTTGATAGTTTCTATAGAGAATCATCAAATTTGTCTCTCTTGTCATCACCATGCTTTTTATAGGATTTAAAATAGAATTGTCATGATTTTGGTTTATTGTCTCGATAGAGAATCATCAAATTTGTGTATCTCCTTTATCACAATGCTTTATCTATAGGATTTAAAATGCCACAATTATGATCTGGATTAATAGTCTCGATAGAGAATCATCAAATTTTTCTATCTTGTCATCTTTGTGCATTTTTTAGGATTATGAACAGCACATTTATCATTTAGGTTAATAGTTTAGATAAAGAATCATCAAATTTATCTATCTATTGTCATCATGGTGCTTAGTTTCTAGGATTTTAAAAAGCACAATTATGATTTGGATTATTAGTCTCAATGGAATCATTGAATTTGTCTATCTATCAACATTGTTCTTTCTTTTTAGGATGTAAAGTAGTACAATTATGATTTGGGTTAATAGTTTCTTTAGAAGAATCTTTGGCTCACTACCTCTGGTGTCTAACAACAATAGCATACACACTCTTCTCACAACCTAACTTCATGCTTTCACAAAACTTTGCATAGTATTTGATGGATCTTCTTTGCAACTACTTCCTTACCAATTCATCACAATCATCCTCTTATTTATATTGATCTCAAAAATATGAAATCATCAAGTTGGCCAACAAAACATAATTTAAAATAGGTCTAGACTAAACATTCCTGTAGTGGGGAGCAATGAGAAGTGGACCACACTTCACACACTACCTCGACCAAATTATATGTTATCTATATACCATAAATGTTGGATCCCAAGAAGAAATAATATCATTAGAAAACATGCATCTGGATTATGTCACATGACATAAATATAGATGTTACAAGTAGTGGCTGTCGTTGCAGCAAAAGATCGACCTATTAATGCCCGATACAACCACTAGACTTATAGAAGACATAGGAGGAGGTTAAACCATGTCATGAATCCCAAGGGGAGCGCTGACCATTTTGCCAACAATCTCCCCCTCAGCGTTACCCGAGGGAATTTGAACCTGTGACCAAGCTCTGATACCACTTGTTACAAGTAGTGGTTGTCGTTGCACCAAAAGATCAACCTGTTAATGCCCGATACAACCACTAGACTTATAGAAGACATAGGAGGTGGTTAAGCCATGCCATGAATCCCGAGGGGAGCACTGACCATTTTGCCAACAATAGAATATTATTAATTAAAGTAGTGAGAGATATGAAACCAAACTTAGAACAGTACCATATTTGGAATAGCGGAGAATTATGGACCAGTGTCAAACAAAAACATCACTCAAAACCTCATCAGAACACATTTTCTGGAAGGTAAAAGCACAAATCTATGTCACACTTTTATAAAGGAAAAGACTAACAAAATTAAAACTGTTCAACTTCAACAACATAAAAGTGGCATTTTTCTTTGGAATTTGAAAATGAAGTAAACTAATGAAATGTGTAGAAATGTATGAAGTTTATGATTATTATTTTTAATAAATTTTTTGAATAATAATCGATATGTTTTTTTTTAAAGATGATTTTTTTGTTAGTGAAAAATGCGTAAAATCAAGGGTATAGTTCCCACCAAAAAACTATATCTAAATAAACTTTTTTCCCTCTAATTTCTAAATATGTTATAAATGACATATATAGCTAGTGCATGAAAAAAGAAAAATTGGTTTTTGACCTATATTTTTTCTTTTGTAACAATTCAAATTCCAACTCGCCTGAAATTGACAGTTTTCATCTTCGACCATATTTTTCATAACAAATCTATCCCTATAAAAAATAATTATACATTATTGAAGAGAACACTCTCCTCTAGTGAACCATATCTTTTTCAAAATTTTCTGATATGATTTACTTTTTTTTCCTTTCTCTGAATCAACATCTTTTCGCCTGTTAAAATACCTACTTGTAGTATTTTTTAATTACAATATACTGTGTATAATTAAAACACTATAAAATCTATATGAGGATATTCTTGACTTTGGTCTCTACAAAAGGCTATTTTTTATATTTTTAGAAAGATGTCATTAAAAAGAGTAGGAGTTATTGAAATATCCATTTTCTAAAATAATTTTACTTCTTTGGTAATTGTACCCAAATTGGTATAAAAGATGCATTTAATAGACATTTCCAATTGGAAAATTTGAAGCACTTATCTAACTTAGCTAGAATGAATCTAGCTAGATCATATGTTTGACCAAAATTAATTTTTAGTAAGAAATACTCAAATTCATTTGTGTTGATAAGTTAGCCTGAAATGTGACACAACTTTGTGCTTTTACTGTGGAGCAACAACCTCTAGACCAATAGACTCACAAAAAACAAATGCATAATGTACAAACCAACTACAAAAATAGTATGTTGTCATCAATGAAAACCATATAGAATCAACAACATCAACAACTCTACAACATCATTAGCTTTGCAATAGTAACAACAACAACCATACTGATCACTACAATAGCAACAACATCAACAACTCTACAACAACAATTCTTTGTAACATTAAAGGAGTAAGCATTGTTGTTGTTTGGACATAATGCTTGAAGAACTTGGAGGATGATCTTCAAGCATTGAAGTCAATCTTTTTTTAGTGATATTTTTGCAAGAGGGAGTAGTAGCTCCTATATATGTGAATTAAGAGTGAGTGATCAACTAAGGGGAGTAGTTAGAAGATGGTAAAGATAGATACAAAAGATAAAGTATGTGGCATGTTGCACCTTTGGAATTGTTGCTAAAGAGGGAGAATATTTGCATGATAAAGGGGGAGATTGTTCAGAGTTGCAGAAAGGGAAGTGTAGATGAGAGGAGTTCAGTGAAAGGGGGAGAAGTAAACCAAAGGATGAGAAGTATCAATAAAGGGAGAATAATTTGATCATAATAGGTAAAGAGGATAAAGAGAACATGAATAGTCAAGAGAATCCATTTCCTTGGTATTGATTATGTTGACACTATTTGGTGTTGCCATGGTGTTTCCATCAATGCCAAAGGGGGAGATTGTTGGCATAGCTAATGAAGATGATGCAGAGGATAGATGAGTATGTTATGTCATGTGTTTGATGTAGGTTTGATGATAGGATGATCAATTATGATTTTTTCATTAATGTCAACTTAGTCTCTATGGGTTGACAATGTTTCTGCTATGATGAGATATGGTCAAGTGGTTGAGTCTAGATATTTGGTAAGATCTAGGGTGAAAGATCATGAAGGAAGCTTAAGTGGTGTATCTAGATGATATATACATGACCACATAAGTTTATCTTATGTATGAGGTGAGTTATGATTGTTTTAAAGTTGTTAGGTAAATAGGAAGAATGGGTTGAAGCCAAGGAGTGATGATTTGATGAATGAAGGTGTTGTGATGTGTGTCAGTGGTTGTGATATTTATGGGAGACTAAGGTGTGTCTCTGAATATCAAATGTTTAACATCGACTATTGGTATAGATCAGTAAGTAAGCTATGATCTGAAGAAGGTTGACATTGCAACTGCTTGAATAGTTAGTGACAGGTCGATTAGGTTATTTGATTGTCTTGTCAAATCCAAGATGCTTTATGTGGCATGGTCAAAGGAGAAGGTTTCAAATAATGTGTCAAAGCTATTATTGCTATTGCAACTTATTTGGCTGATAGGTGAGAAGGTATAACAATTACAAAAGTGATTTCAGGATAAAGAACTTATGTTCTTGAGCTACTTATGGTAGATCTTAGATCAATGATCAGTATGGATGTGGCAGTAAATAAAGTTGTGTTAGTCATGATGTGGTGACATGTCTTAATTATTGGAGGTGATGATCTGGCATTGCATTGTTCGATGTAAGTGTATGGAGAATATTCTAGAGGAAGAGTGTGTTTGGTCAAAATGTGTTTGACCCCTTGACACAACATCCTATGTAAATTATTGTATTGGCCAACGTGGTATAGGAAAGTTGTTTGGTTCATTGAGATGTGTACATTGGGGCATTGGATATGAGTGAGAAGTTTGAAAGTTTTATTGTAAGCAGTTTAGGGAAAGCTTAAGGCAGTGGAAGACTCTAGGGCTTTATGAAAATTATTTATACGATAAGGATGAAAGATTTTGTGGTTGATGGTGGGTATTTAGTGTGTTTATGTAGGTGTGGTCAAGCCAAGGTATACAAGATCTTGAATAGAAGTGACTGTGTGCTTCATTGGATGTGATCAAGCATAGGTGGTTCTAATTTCTAGATCATTTATTTTGTTGTTCCCTAATAGTTACAATATTCAAAATCCCTTAACTAGATGGATCCTAGAAGGTTCATGTTGTAAATCCTCTAACAAGGTGGCACATTAGCTTGTGTTTAAAGTCCTCTAACAAGGCTAGTCCTCACAAGGTAAAGGTCCTAACAGGCCTAAGGAAAATCCCTTAACCAAGTAGCACCTAAAAGTGTTGTTGTAAACTCCTAACAAGGTTAAGCTCCTCATATGGTTTACTTCAAAAGAGTAGATCATTTAGTGGGTACTTATCCCCACACGTGGTTTTTTTCCAAATTGGGTTTCCACAGGAAAAATCTCTATGTCAAATGTTTCATTGATATGTGGATGTGATTATGTGTTTGAGGTTTTCATTTCCTTCTATTGAGTTAATCTTATGAATGTTGTTGTAAGGTTTAAAGTTCTAAAATTTGCATAATCGATTGATTACTGATTCAACCCCCCCCCCTTCAGTAATCTGATCGTATAATTAATAGGAACAACCTAATCTAACTACACAATGTCCATTTCTACCCCATGCTAGTGCCATAACAACCCTAGGCATACAAAATATACCTCCTCTCACTATCACCCTACCACCAACCCCACCACCTCTCATCCTAACCCCACCTCCACCTCCATCTCCATCAACACTTCCATCTCCACCCCTACCTCTAGGAGGAATAATCCTAAACCTACCACAAACTAGGAGCTACCAAAAGTAGCACCATGGCTAGGAATAGCTCTACCTATAGTAGATCTACCACATCATCTAACTTGACCCCCTAGTGCTCTGCCACCTCTCACCTAGGCTCTCCTCCTCCTCCTTTGTCCATCTCCATCCACATCCCCACCATCCCTATCATCACCATCATCTTCATCATCATGAGAGTCCCTCTCATCTATTTCGGGTACTAGATCTGTAGGATCAGTGAATCTAGGAAAAGGATGTTGTATCAACTAATGATTGTAATCTGAGGTAACACCTACATTGATAAAGGCCTCACAATAATCCCACAAGAGATGATGTAGACCAAGAAACTCATCTTGAGTAACTATAACTCTAACAGAGTGTCTCATAATGATCTCTCAACCTATAAACATTCATAATGAGCCAAACCCTATGGAATCCCCTATATCCAGCTGAACTATCTCAAAACCCTGTAAAAAAAAAATCTCTCCAATACAAGTGGAGTGTAGCCAATCATCCAACAAGACATAAACATATATGGAACCTCTGTATCATCCTCTCTCCATGCCTTGCAACCAAGGTAAGGTCTCCATCATACATGGTCCATATCATCAAGCATCCTACACCAATAGTCTAGATTTCCCAAATGGGGTGGGACAATCACTCCCTTGTATACATAAATAAATTGCCACCTAGGATATTTTTCCCTAGCTACAATCGATTTAGTATATGAGATATGCTCCCAATCCCAAACCTAAAGTAAAACTACACCTATTGAAACTGCAATATCGTTTCTATAAACCACATGGTGAAGATCATGGTATAACTGTGCAAAGACACAAGAGCCCCAATAAAATATCCTAGATTTTTTAATCATTTCCTCCAATATCTACCCCCAGCTGACAATTAAACCATGACCTCATATATTAGGAAGTAGAAATCCTCTGATGAAACCTACTTAAAGTGGAGGAATTAGAGTGTAAGACAACAAGGTAAAAGCACAATTGAGTGTCACCTTTTCGGCTAACTCAAATGACTCGGCCTAGTTAGACTCAACCCAGTTAGACTCAGCCGAGTCTAATTGGTTTGAGTACATGTAGGCACCACGTGGCACTGAATGGCGTCTACGTGGCCCAGTAGACTGGGCTAAGTGGTACTCGGCCGAGTAGGACTAGGCTGAGTCTAATTGATATTTTTAATATAAAAAACCATCTCAAGCCCCTCATTTGCACACTATTTTGGCTATTTGTGTGGGGCCGACCCCATGGGGACTCAGCCTAGTCAGACTTGGCCCAGTCAGACTCGGCCGAGTCTACCTAGGTGGCATGCCATGTTGGCAACCAAACCTCCACAAACACAAAAAACTAGATTTTTGCACTTCTGTTGTAACTTTCTCTTATCAAAATAGAAAATGTTAAAAAATGAAAAGTACCCTTTTGTAGATCTTGGAAGTACAATTCTGGACATATAAATTTTATATTGTTTCAACTACAAAATATTAAACAAATTTTCTAAAAACTACATGTAGGTATATTAAACTTTGAGAAGACGTTGATTCAGAAAATATAGAAAAATGATAATTCAATTCACAAAATTTTAAAAATCATATACAAAACTAGAGGAGAGAGTCCTCTTCAAGAATATGTAATTTATTTGGTTTTTGGCATAGTTTTGATAGGGAAAAAGTGACAGGAGAAAAAAATTATTGATTTCAGGTAAGTTTGACTTTGAATGCTTATAACGGGTAAACTATAGATCGAAAACACTTCTTTCTTTTTTGTTAGACTAGATATACATGTCATCTAAAACATATTTTAAAATTGGAGAGAAAAACAATGTTTTACTTATAATGATTTGACAAGAAGTAAACTCCCTGATTTGTAGTATTTTTTAGGATATGAAAATTACACGTAAAAAATTAAAAAAACATATTAATTTTTGCTCAAATTAATTTTTAAAAATTATAACCATAAAATTCATCCTATTTTACACATTTCATCAGTTTACATCATCTTCAAATTCTCAACATAAATATGACTTCTATGCCCTTGAATTTTTTTAGTTTTGGTGTTGTTAGCCTCTTCCTTTGTTAAAGGGTGACAACTTATTGTGCTTTTACCCAACAACCATCTCCATGGAATACTATCATCACCTATTGTCAAATTTCCAAAAACTTATCTACATATGGCACCATCATATACCTAATCATAGTAAACAAGCTTGCCTATCGTTGGAATATGCAAAATGCAATAGAAATCCTCAGGGGTGATCAGCATCTCACCCATCGGCAAGTGGAAAGTATTGTGGTCTAAGTTTCATCTCTCAGTCATAGTATTAAGAAAAACCTTGTTCACTCAAAACTAGGGCATATCTAGCAAAAACCATAATCCACATCCCTTAATCACTTGTCAGTCCTATTGTCATATTTTTTACACACCTTTAGAGGCCTAATTACTAGATGAGCTACTGTACCCTAGTTTGTGTTATTAGGTGGTCTTGCTTAATATTTGCATTCATTTCATTTGCAAAGTACATGAAGCAAAAGGAAATGAACTGCATTAAGATTGCATGTACCAATATTTTGAATATGATGTACAAAAGGAAAGAACTAAAAAAGAAAAATTTATCTAGGCTCACAAATGCCGTGAGCATCGCCATTGCAAGAATTGCATAAATGAGTGCAAATATACATATACAATGAATATAAGGTATAGGGGTACCAGACATTGCTTGGTAAGGAGTCTGTCTCCATGGTGTTCCCAGTGTGCTCCTGTGATCCTGTACTTGCAAAGAAGAGAAATCAAGAAGGGGATTAGATCCATGGATCTAAACAATGCCTGGTATCACAATACCTATCTACAACATGCATACATGCACTCAGCTATACACCTCTGTAATGGGATGTGCTCAAGGCAGGTGCATGAGAGAGGCTCTAGAAATAAAAGAGGTACCATTGTTTTCACTAATGTGTTTGTTCCATGTGCAGATACAGGTTACAACACCCATGATCAGTATTGAGTCTCCTAGTACCCTACATTGAATCAGTGAGGGTTGTTAGAAGCTCTATTCCCACAGATTTTTTGGGAACCCTAACCATCTCAAGGAGAGGCACTGAATCATGTAGGGGGGCACTCATTCAATGGATGGCAGTATCAGTGAGACACTCAGATACATACCTAATGGAGCATGGTCACAATAGGGCACTGGCAGATTCAGGGGCATTCATCATCGGCATGTTAAAGGTACACAAATCCATATCAACAGAAAAGGACATTATAGCATATATGTGCTTCAAAATCTACATTCGATACAATGATGCTATGGCATGAAAATGTTGAAATCTGCATTGTGAGCCAAGTAATGGAGGTTCTAGTTGATGAATTAGTGACAATGAATTTTCCAGAGGTGGCATGTCATCATGTAGAATAATGGAAACATAGTAGAACTTCAATAAAGGGACTCAACATGTCATAGTATTCCATGATAAACACTTGATATATGATAGTACATCACATCAAATAAAGAGGGCCCTTTTCATACAAGAAGACATGCAATCTACATAGTATCATCATTGCTATGGCATGAAAATTATTCAACATGCAAGCACACAATAGAGATGGCATCACCACAAGTATTCATGCAACAGAAAATGAGCAAGTGGCTAATGAATTAATAGTGTCCCTGATATATTTCTACATGGCACATTTTATGCAGAGACACAGTCAAGAAGTGTATAGAGGTATCACAACAGTAAATAAATAATGGCATGTGCCTCTTAAGGATGATATGACTACATGATGACAACAGTGCATTAATGCCACAATGGCTTCACGGTCAGTAAATAATATGTTGCCAGCTGTGTTATGTCATGATAATAAGGTTGATGCATAGTGTCACAGGCCACAAAAGACATTCTAATCAAATCAATGCAATACTTCAAGAGTCTAATGTTATGGGCCCGAGGATACATTAAATGGTACAAGCATGATGCCCTCAAATTATCAACAAAATAGTGAAGCAACAGGGATCGAACCAAATCCAGCTAGCATGTGTGGAGCAGTAGTCATCAACAAATGAACATGGCAGGTTTAGATAGAGAATTAATACAAATGAGAAAGTACTAGTGCTTGCAAGAATCAATGCTACAATGATGCCCTAGCTTTATTGCTTACGGGCTATGATCAATAATAATGCAAACAGCAATGCGCCAACAGTAAATGTGTCATCACAAGGCACAATGCTCATTGAATAAACTCAATAGCATGCACCCATGGGCTCTGCATGAGACAAGCACCAGTGATGAATGCCAAGGAGTCATCCCCTAGTTCACAAGCCATCCAACAATAATGTAGGCTGTTCAATAACTAGTGTGATGCAACAGCAAATATGAGTATTGATACCCTAGCTCTCGGGTCTCACTCACACCATCAAGATCATAGCGCCTTCAAAGAAATAACAGGGATTCAAAAGCAAGTGTAGAGATGCATCAACACATAGCTCATGATGCCATATAAATAGTGATGCCCTAACACATTCGAGAGCCGGCAATGACAACATGATGCCCTAGGTACGAAGCGTGGTGCCATAATAAAGAAATTAAAATATGCCCTAGCTCTCGAGTTATATACAAGAAATAACAGCAATCATAGAAATAACAGTGATCAATAGAATAACAATGGTGCCATGAAATACAACAATTAAGTCCAGGTGCAAAGCATAAACAGTGCTTTAAATCACAAAAACAAAGTCTGTGCCCTTGAATAGCAACAGGACGCCCTTGCTGTTGACAAAAGAACAGTGCATATACACAGTGCCATTCATTCCAATACTAGCAACCAAATGCAGAGAATATAAAAGGAATGATGTACAAAACAAAAGCCATGAAATTGAAAGTGCAGATGCCTCAATCAAGGCACATATACAAAGAGGTGCCATAACAGTGCCCTCATTTTTTAGATGAGGGTTTACAATGAATAGGAATGTAGAGTAAAATGTCGAATGAAGACTACCTCAATCATATGTCATGATGAAGACTGTTGTTTTCTAAATCTGAACTCAGAGCTCCAGTTCGGAGTGCCAGTGCAAAGATTGGAAACTTTCCAAGTGTGGAGTTAGAAACTTTCCATATGTTAGAGGAGAAGTGACAGTGCCAGCGGCAGAAGGGTTTCAATAAAATGGCCATTAAATTATTTTCTCCCCTTTTGTAGGGTCGAGACTTTTTTGGTCATTTTATTTTGATGTTATGTATTTTAAGCTTGAACATGGTGGGGGTTTTGTTTGGGGAAATTTCCTAGGGCCTTTGAGTGAGGGGCTAATTTTTTTAAAAGCTAAGATTGCAATTAGGGGGAGCCTAAGTTTTGTTAGTGGGGGGTCTATAACATATGCTTAGATATTTTCATGTAATGTGGGTTTGGTTAAAATATAAATGTTCTAAGATGCTTTCTCCTCATTATTGGGTTGAGAATTACCTTGGAACTATATTTAGGATCCACTTATTCTTAACATGGATAAGGGGGTTAAAATTTTAAATGTAAAAGTCATGGCTAAATTTTTTATTGTAAGATATTGACAAGTGGTGTTTTTTATAAACCATTTTCAAATATCATTTATTGAGCATGACTGAGTGGGTAGATTAGTCTCTTTGACTAGCTATTTTAGGGGTCCCACTTTCCTCACCCTCCTAGAATCTCAGGAATCTAGCACATGAATTTGTGATGGCATTCATGGGCCTATTTGCAGTTATTTTCCATCTTTAGGAGGTGGTGGTCATGAATACAAATGCAGATAGGTTTTCTTTTTATACCTCTCACCTTTGGTGATGGAGGTTAGTTCTTCATTCTCTCTTTCTTAGAGATGAATGCTTGTAGCTCTAGAGAAGCAGATTGATTTATTTTGGCTCCTTTCATTGAAGATAATATAGTATTCCTTCTCATTCCTGTTATTTTTGAGTTTTCCTATTTTGAATTCATGTTAAAGTTATTGTGATCTTGTCATCCTTTACTATGCATGTCTGTTCAAGTTGAATGTTCAAGAAGGTGTTTTGCAGTTATTGTTATAATCTTTGTACATTTGGTTTTAAGTTGTGGAAGTTTTCCCTTTTTTTAACATGAATACCTCTTTATTTCAAGAATTGTCAAGATAGACAGGGTCAAGTTGTGAGTTACCAGATTATTTTAAGTGTCATTGTGAGTTCTTTTTCAATCTGTGGATCTACTAAGTTCGGTGAATCACCTAGTTTTAGTTTCAATTTCATGCACTCTCTCTCCCTTTTCCTTCAAAGTTTAGTTCAGTTTCAGGTGATTCAAGGGGAAGCCAGTCCCTATTCCAAAGGTCTATTCTTGAATAGGTTACCCACAACCTGAGAATAGTCCCATGTTTCACGGGATTGCTAGGTTCTACACTTAGCCATACTCGGGTGCAATCCCTAGTGACAAGTCCTGCGCTAACAACTGACCAATCATATCAAATGGCTAGGGGTACAAACCTCTAACATATACCTTCTAGTATCAAACCTATTTTGAAATCAAGTGGAAATCAATCAGTCGACATCATCTATTTGATCATCTTGCATCAATCAAATCATTTATTCTATCATCTACTTTCTCATCTCGAGTGCATCAAATATCCTAACTCTATATCTTGAGGAAGGAAAATCAACCCATCAACATTTTGACCTATTAATATTGACATCAATACCACATTAGTTAAATGGTCAACACTAACATCAAAAACACGTGATCATCACATTATTAGGTGACATCACTAATCTATCAATTAGATCAACTAACAAATTGAACAGGACACAATTCAAGCTTCAAATTTGTGCAAAAAGCACAAAAAAGGGCTACACACTACTTTACCATATCGAAGGCATTGCAAATTATATGTGCTACAATTTTCTATTGTACGTACTATCCAAAAAAAATTATGTTACAATGTTTATTACATACTATTACACATCATATGCATCACAACAAGTTGGCCTAAGCTCTATAAAATTTCAATTTTTATAATCAAGCCTAATATGTGCTAATTTGACCTATACTACATGCTAAAATCTAACTAGGGCATGATCATGTACGCGCTAAATTGCATCAATCTATGTTCTACTTTTCTATGCAGACACACTAAAACTATCTTATACATGCTAAAATAGCTAAAAATGTCAAAAATTAAAAATCAATTACACCTAAATCTAAAAATCCACCTACAAATTCAAAAATTGACAAATTAGGAAGGATGTTGGTACTCACCAAAGTTTTGTAGTCATTTGTTCACTGGAACCTCCTCCCTTACTCAAATTTGTGCTCTCAAATCAGGATCACCATGATAAAATCTCCAAAAGGGAACTAGGGCTCAAAGAGGGTAAATGGTAAAAGTGAAAGTAAAATTGAGTGGATAAAAAGATCTTGACCCCATTTATACCCTAGGTGACCTAATGAAGGGGTATTTTCACCCAAAAAAGTTCCAAGAAAGGTGTTTTAATCAATTTTTTCAACATTACGGCATCATTGATATTATTTTTCACATCAATTGTCATTAGAAAATAAATCAAAATTAGAATTTCTAAAAAATTTGAAAAAACTTTTTTTTAAAATCAAAATTCATCAACATCAATCAAATCAATTTCAATTTCAATTTTGAGGGGTCATAATATCATCAAAACACAAAATCAAGTCAATTGGGGCAATTTTTCAAATCAAAGACATCGAACATAGAATTTTTGAAATCATCAATGGGTCATCGAAATTGGTAAAATCAATTATCAAGGAGTCATATTGAGATCATATCAGCATCACATCAATCAAATTTTCATCTTGATGGTAGATTAGCATCAAATCATACATCAGTTAATCATACATTGGATATTCTTTGAACCAATGTGCTTTACACATTGAGTCAAAGAGGGGCATTTGTATACACATAAAATTAGTCAAAAAAGTTAAAGAAAATCAAAATCAAGGATTAATCATCAAAGTCATCCATTAATTAAATATAATCCATTTGGATTGATTAAATATAAAAATCAAACCACTATGTAATTGGTTTAATTAATTAATTGTATAGTTCAATCAAAAATCAAATCCAACCCATCTAAGTTGCATACATGGCTTAAGTAATTAATTGTTTGAATTAAATAAATCCTAATTTTCCTGACAAACCACACAGAGACAAAAATAGAATCAACCAATGAGGAAAGAGGATTGGAAACACATGGATCCATAAGAGGCTTTGCTATCTTAGCCATTCATTTAGCCTTCTCTATCAACCTCTCTCATCTAATCATGGTTAAAACTCACTCCACCCCCTACCCTTGGGAAAATCCTATAAATATGAAGCATCATAAGAGAAAATAATCTGTTATCTATTACATGATTACTATAGGCAAATTTTTTGAAAGCTTGGGCATAATTGAATTAAATTTGCATTGTAATGTTATAATGGAGCAATTTAGGAGAAGTTTTAAATAGAATTGATCAATAAATGAGAATTATTAGTATTCAATTAGGCATAATTGAAAATAACTTAATAATTTCATCACTCTCATTTTAGGAGTTGTCACTTTATGGAATTATTTGCATATGAGAGCATTTGTATTGTCCTTCTAATTAGAGAAACATAGGATGCTTACTTATCTTTTCAATTCAAAGTGTTGAATAGCATAGATCTTTCATGTTTTTGAATAAATTTTAATTGAACTAATCCTTGAATGTATTTTTAATACTACAACCTCAAATCCAAGAAATACTCCTTTGTCAGTTATGGTGATCTAAAGTTAAGGGATATAGATTGTGGGATCTACTACCCATGAAGACATCATTAGCGGAGATGTAGTATTTGATGAATCCTCTCTAAAAAAATCATATATTATAGAAACTAATTTGGACTAGTAACAAGTACCACAATATCAAAAGTTCAATTAGAAACTCATCCTTCTACAAAAGAAAAGGACCAAGAAAATCCTTCTGAAGAAGGAGGTGCAGATTTAGAAAATACACAGGAAATTGTGGAAATGCCACAACTATCTATAAGGAGATCTACATGAGTCAAGAATCCTCCTAAAAGGTATGCTTTTTTTTTTTCATTTGATTCTTTTATTTCTAATGATGGGGAACCAAGTTGTTATTAGGAAGTAGTAAATAGCGTTGAAAATGCGAAATGGAAAATAGCAATGAAAGAAGAAATGGATGCCTTAGAGAAGAATAAGATATGGGACTTGGTAGAACTTCCAAAGGGTAGGAAATTTGTTGGCTGCAAGTGGGTCTACAAAATGAAGAAGGTTGTTGATGATAAAATTGAAGGTACAAGGAAAGGATGGTAGCAAAAGAATATTCTCAAAAAGAAGGATTGATTTTCATGAGATTTTTTCGCTAGTCAAGCTTGTTTCTATTCGGGTTGTATTAGCATTAGTTGCATTACTTTATTTTGAGTTAGAGAAACTAGATGTTAAAATAGAGTATTTATATGGAGATTTGGATGAGCATATATATATCGAACAACCAAAAGGGTTTTTTCAAGATCGCAACAGGAAATTTGTTTGCAAACTCAAGAAGTCATTGTATGGCCTAAAGCATACACCCAGGCACTGGTGTATAAGAAGTTTGATTCCTTCATGGTGAGCCAAGACTTTTTAAGAAGTGAGTATGAGAATTGTGTTTACTTTAAAATTTTGGAAAATTTCTTATTCATTATCTTGGTATTATATGTTGACAATGTTCTTGTGAAATTAAAAGCATGGTTGAAATTAATAAGTTAAAGGCTCAGTTGGCTAGGACTTTTGATATGAAGGATCTAGGACCAGCAAAAATAAACTGGGTATAGAAATACATAGAGACAGGGAACATGGTAAGCTTTGGCTATCACAAGAGAAATATGTGGAGAAGGTCCTCATAAGATTCAGTATGAAAAATGTGAACTTGTTAATATCCATTTGGCTTCCCATTTTAAGCTTTTTTCAAGTTTATGTCCTAGTACTAAGGAAGAAAAGGATTATATGTCTCGTGTACCATATGATAATGTAGTAGGAATTTTAATGTATGTGATGGTATGTACAAGGATAGATATTCACGTGCATATGGTGTTGTCAGTAAATACATGGAAAATCCAAGTAAAGAGCATTAGGGGGTAGTGAAATGGGTGCTTTAGTATCTTAGAGGCAAAAATGGTTATTTTATCACCTATAATAGTTGCATCAATTCAGTGTGTGGTTATGTTGATTCTGATTTTGTAGGTGATTTGGACAAAATGAGATCTACATTAGGTTATGTATTTACTCTTGTGGGTGTATTATTTGTTGGATGTCAAAGCTTGAATAAATAATTGCTTTATCCATAATTGAGGTAGAGTATATGGTTTCTAACATGCATGTAAAGAGGCAATTTGGTTGAAGGGTTTTTGGGGTGAGCTTGGAAAAATGCAAGAAAATGTCATTATATTTTGTGATAATCAAAGTGTTATTCATTTGGCTAAAAATCCAGCTTATCATAGTACATCCAAGCATATTGAAATTAAGTACCATTTTGTAAGATAGGTTGTTGATGGATGTGGATTAATCTTGCAGAAATTTCATACATCTAAAAATTGTGCAGGCATGTTTACTAAACTAGTACCAATAGAGAAGCTAAAGTGGATTGTGACTTCTCTTGGCTTGTAAAAGGGTTGATGAGTGGTTTTGGGCAGGTACCAGGTAAATTTTTGTCAAGGTGGAGATTGTTGGATAATGACAACAATTTAAAATGAAAAAAAAATTATTATTTCTTCTCATTATTAGAAAGCAATACTTCTTTGTGAGAAACTTTCTATTTTCTCTTAAGAAGTTGTATGCTAGTTTTTTCTATATTGGTCTCAATTGCATGTAGGTTTTTTCTATGTTGGCGGGAGTTTCTTTTAGAAGGTTTTTTGTATATATCTATGTTGCATGTGAAGTAAAAGGTTAATTTTTGTTGTAATTTGTAAATTTAGAATATAAGAGTGAAGCATCTGTGAAGTTTTTAATTTTTCTCTAGAGAAATAAGAATACCGGTGCCTTCCCCCGTGGATGTTTCCTTGGCATTTTGTCAATTTTTTACCATGTAAATATGTGTTTTCTATATAGCTCTATTATTCCATTTGTTTTTTTCAATATTTCTTTGCATCTAACTTTTTTTTGCAATATTAAATTATATGGGTTTTCACTTCCACATGTACCTAACATTTAGAACATGGTATGGATATCCATTGAATTATAATGGAAAGGGGATTTTCATTAGATGTTGTGGTTCTACCAAATGTATTTGAAAGTTTTAATACCCAGTTTCCTTATAAAGAATCTGTGTAAGCTTTCTTGCCCATAAATTGCAAATAATTGAGCAGAGATGAGGTGTCCAAAGCCATGAGCAATTCCAATGCTTCACCATTGTGGTCTAATTTTTTGTGGTGGAAGATTCAAATTTTGTGCTCATAGTTGTGTACCTCTTTAGCTACGAGTCAAACCTGTGACCTTGATTTTTTCTAGAATGCCTGAGCATAAGTGAACTTGTATCTCTTTATTTCATATAGCTCGAATATCCACTGGTGATATGGCTCAATTGAAACACATTGTGGGGTGTATTCTTTAGGCTTCACTGCCAATAGTTCCTTGGGCACATTGAACACATAGACAAAAACTTCTTCTTCTTCCACCTCTTCTATCTACAGATTATCCCTCACTTGAATAATACAGTGATCCACATCAAGCATTTATTTGCCTGCATTCTTCGATTCCATTGTTTGTGATTGAGAAATTTTTGAATCACACAAATACATAAATGAATAGGAAATGGAAAGTTTGGACAAGAGTGAGAGAATGTTGAGGATTTTCAATAAATGAAATTCATCATGAATAAAATCCAAACAAATCCAAATTGATGTGCATTCATAGTAGAGATCTCGTAGATATTATTTTTCAATGCATTGTATTGCCTGAAATAACTATTTAGCATGAAGCAATGATTTAGCAGCATCACATAGGTTTGGGGTGAAAACCCAACGTAATATAGCCTATCGACAAAAAAAAATTAAGATCCTTACTCAAAGTTATAATTGTACTCTTCACCTTTTTTGACATATTCACACACAATATACAACTTACACACATATACAAGAACAATATCAACTCACAAAATATCAAACCTGTAGTATATGAAATTACAAATCTCTTATCTATGAAAAAAACTCAACCACAATGGTTTCTTACTATTTTAATCTCCTCAACCCACTGCAATTGCAAGATTCATCCTTGCACATATAATGAATCATCATAGTCTCTATGACATCCATCACCACTTCAAAATCTCACAACGCAATTTATCACATCTCTCACCTCAACCCATCCTAACAAGAAAGTCATGTTCAAATAGATTCATAACAAGGATGGAGGGTTTTTTTAGACTATAAATCCAAGCAACAATCTACTCATTTCTCACATAAATTTATTCACAAAATAATATATTTTATTGAAACATAATTGCAACTATGAGTAGAGGAATATAAATAAAAAACATCATAAACTCAACCAAATAAAAAATGTTCACCTTCAAATATTTTTTTTGGGAAAAACTCATCGTTCTTTCAATTCAAAATTCATAAAAAAAGTTCTTGTTTATTTTGTTACATCTCTATTCTCTACTTTGTACCCAAATTTCAAGGTGGTAATTTCTTCTCAACCGGGTGTGGTTTTTGGAGCCTCCTTTTGGAACCTCAAAATTTCCATATATTTATAATATAACTCTCTTTAATTTGAATGCCACATTTACCCCTTTTAGCATCTTGTGGAACAAATTATTGATAACAATCCATTACAGATGCCTTCCAAATTTTGAATTTATTTTTATTACAATCTATGGATGATTTTTTTAATTATGAAATTAATGTTTTGGATGGATCAGTAAATTAAAAAATTACTATAAAAATTAATTTTAAAATAATTCAACATATGCCAAAATATTGTCACAAAACTATCTTTTTGCAAAATTTTCACCCATAGGTAGATTTTTTTGTTTCTTTCAATAAATAAAGGGCCTAAGCCAATAATATATTATTAAAAAGTACTTGAAATATACATATGATTCAAAACAAAATATAGGAACCTCTGTTATCCCAAGTGTCCTACTAGTAATCTTGCTAAAATCTAAAAAAGGTCTTATGCTACATCAGAAGAATAGAGTTTGACCAACTACAAACAAGATCTACCACTTGCAAGGGGGGAGAACTAGTATTGAATGTCAATAAACAAGTCCTTATGCAGATATAGAGACAAAAAGAGATAAACTACTATCTATCAATCTATTTATCACTCTAAAATAATTTATAAATTTTAACTCCTGCAATAATAGTAGAAAAAAAAAAAGAACTTCCAGTATGTCTAATATGGTATGAAAGAGTAGCACAAAAACTACTTCCTTCTACTACATCTGGAGCACCTTGATCCTACCATTGATATCTCGCCTTTATTTTTACACTTCAAGCTATTGTCCATGTAGATGTATTCTGCACACTAGGGAGAGGAAACAAGGGAGTTCACAAAAGCATTAGAACTGCCCCTTTGACAGTTCCATTTTTTCTTCTATAAAACCAAACCCTTCCCTTTGTCCTATTTCTTATCCTCTTGATTTCCTAGCTAACCATGACTATCTTCTTCTTTGTCTTCTTCTCCGAAGGGGACATACCTTCTTCTAACAAGTAGTCTTTCCACCAATCAAAATATGTGACTACTTTCAAACCTAACCGCCTTTGTAAGAAATCATATTTCTTAAAGTTTTTGTCTTACGAGCTTCAAATGCCTTCCTATCCTACATGCAAAGGATCGGTCTTTTAACAATTTTTCTTTGAAAGACCTTAAAATTCTTGTTATCTCTATTTGAGCATTAAGGATTGTCATTAGTATCAAATATGATCAATCAGTTACCTATGCTATCTAGTCGGTAAAAGTAAGTACTACAAGCTATACATACTAGTCAGTTAACTACATAAGCCTTCGCACCACGTTATCTCAAGGCAGTACTAAGAACAAAAGATAATAGTTCTAACTAAGCACCAAAGAAATTTCACCAAGCATCAGTGCTAACTGATACCAAGCATCAGTAAACACTGAGTAGACTAGACACTGAGCACGAGTATAACTACCAAGCAATACTGATAGTGTTTACCGAGCAATCTAGAAAATGGCATAGTAATCAGTTTTGGCACATCTATCTATGCAAATGGTTACAACAAAATCATAAAAAGTTTTACCAAGATTGAGGATCATTTATTATGGATGTAATCATTAATTGTGATGACGGTCTCTATATAATTGCTAGATCTAGGTTATTTTTATACATTGTAGATCTTAGGGTTTTTCCTAAGATATTGTAACCTATTTTTGTTAAGCAGTAATAGCAGTATGCTATATATTTGTAATTCATGTCATTTTTTCATAAGGATGATATGTATGGTATGAACAAGTAAAGGAGATCTTGAAGCAAGAAGCCAACGTTAAGACATCAATCATCAGACAAAGAAGAGCAGAATACAGAGACATTCAGATTAGGTAGAATCAGACAAGGCTATCGAGCAGTTCAGAGATTAAATTTTCACATATCAAGGTGATATTTATTAATTATTTCATAGATCTATTTCATACAAGGTTAAGTTGTCATTTTCAAATTCATCATGTTATTCTCTAATCATTATAACAGAGTTAGCAAAAATCTCTTAACAGAGTAGACCTAATAGTCTTTATTTGAAATCTCTTAACCGAGTACACACTCAAGTAGTGTTGTTAAAATCCTATAACTAGGTAGATCTAGTTGATCTAATTGTTACTCCTAACAAGGTAATATCACCAGAAGTGATCACAACTTGTAGCCCTAACAGGAAAACTTTATTATCTGTAGTAGTGAAGAATTTGTGGGTGTCATCCCCACCGTAGTTTTTACCTTCTAACAAGGGTTTTCGTGTAGCCAAAATACTTGTGTTATGTGATTGATTTATTGTTGATTTCATGCAATTTACATTTACTGGTTAATTGAATGAATGATGCATACAATGGATTCAATTAAAGGATGATTTTACTACTATTTTCTAATTGAGTTTTTGGAGTTAAAGATTTTGTGGTTACTGATTCACCCCTCCCCTCTCAGTACCCTATCTCTCCATTCCAACAATTGGTATCAGAGCACAGATCTCTTATTGGATGGTTTAACCACTGAAGAGTAAAGATCTAACCATGAAGAGATATAATTTGGATAAGACAATAGAGAATTAGAAGATTCAGATGTAGATGTTCATATAGTAGTACAAACAAGCTAAGGATGCATTGAAGAAATTACTGGTTCAGAGAAAGAACCTGGCTATTCTAGAAAATGATACTGGTTACCATGAAGAAGAGATTGATGAATTATTTGATAACATTGGATCTAGTTTAGGAAGTATTTTTGATGGATCTAAAAGTGCAATCTCTTATTTGTCTTAAAAGAATCTTCACTTGACTGAACAAGTGAAAGCCCTGTAGATCGGTCAAGAATCACAGATGGTGAGAATGATTGATGTAATGAACAATGCTAGACAAGATGAACAAGAAAGGAATCTAGTTGTTGAAGACCGAAGACACATGACTAAACAACTTCAAGAAAAAGAAACTAAGATACAAAGACTTACCGTGCATCACTTTGAAATATCAAATCAAATGATGATTGTAAATCAAGAGATCAACCGAGTAAATGGTGAGTTGTCAAGAAAACTTGAATATATTGGAGTACTTAGGGAAGAAAATGAAAAACTAAGAAATGAACTAAAGATGCAACTACAACATAATGAAATGATGAAGAAAGCTAAAGACGGTTCAAAGAAGATTGATGATTTTCTGATTAATCAAAGAAGGTTTGGAAGCAAAGTTGGATTAGGCTACACTAGACAAGGAGAATCATCCAAAAAAGCTAAACAAGTGAACAACAATCAAAATCAGAAGCCTAAGACACTGACATGCTATCACTGTGGCAAACCAGGACATACTTCAAATGTTTGCAGGAGCAAAGCACAAGGTAAACCTAAAGTCACTCCTAAGTTTAATGGTTATTGTTATTATTGTGGTTAATTTGGACATCAAGCATATGAGTGTAGAGCTAAGATGAATGAGACTTCTAACAATCCTACAATGGAGAAACTATGTTACACTTGCAACAAGCATGGACACACTTCACAAGATTGTAAGGAAAAGATGAAGCAAGTCTGGACACCAAAAAAAAAAGAACAAACATTATCAATCGAAGAGACAAAATAGTGCATACACTTGGGATTACAATACATGGGTCAATTGCACAGTATGTGGAAGGTAAGGACATATTGTAGCGAGTTGTTTGAGGAAGAGATGGGCTGGAAAATCTCAAAGTTGGACAAGAACTGGTATGGCATGCTTACATTGTCATAAAGTCAGTCACCTAAGAAAGGATTGCAGAGACCGAACACCAAAAGGACATGTATTTGAGAGTGGCCACACTATTGCAGATATCATGAGGATTAAAAATACTATGTGGAGAAAGGCATCTAATGAGAATGCTGAGTCAAGCAATGCAGTCGGTGAAACCTCATCCACTAGATTGGGTGACATTGGTACCTCCACCTAAGGTGAAATAGGTATGTATGGAACTGATATTCCAAATTGATCTTATATTACATATAGTTCCTTATATTTGATGTGCACATACCAAATCTACATGAATTAAGATGCATTATGGTTTATAAATTTTGAGCTAACAAAGTCATACAGTCGGTATAAGAAAGACCGAGTAGAGAGTTACCCATCGGTGACTATTATGCAAGGTTAACCGAGTATCTGTATCAACTGAGTGGAAAGTTTTTTGTTAACTGAGTTGTTGATGTTTTGCAGTAATCACCGAGTTGACAGTTGTCATCAAGTTGGAAGTAGGTCAAGCATTAATGACAAGTAATTTAAGCAGGAATTTGAAAAAGGCTATAAATATATGAAAGAGCTAGTTCATTCTTCACAAAGTGATTTCAAAGAGCGATAATATTCACAGAGTGAATTCAAGCTGAGAATTTTTAGAAGCATTCAAGCCAGATTCAGATCGAACTGAGTGCATTCTACATCATTTCTGAGTAACTAAAACTTATACCGAGCATATTCAACATATTTTCCAAAACCCTAAATTGATTATAATGGCATCTATGTCCAAGGCAAATGAATCTAAGATTGTAGAAGAGGAAGTGAACCTAATTGTTTTCGCTAACTGTGATGAACCCAAGTACAAACTTCATCTGAAATTTGCATCTAAGATTGATTTAGCAGGAGCTTTCTCAAGCATCCCACCTAGGGTTTTTTTAGTTGAAGACGTCATATCTTACATCCACTACAAAATAGGAGAAACCAGAGATTTTGAGACAGTTGTAGCTTATCAAAAGCTTTGCAATCATGATGGAAAACTAAAACCAAAATTCAAACAAGTCAAGAAGATTGGTCTTACAAATGCCCTAAATTTCTTGAAAACCTTTAAAACTAAATGGGTTAGGGTTGTACTCAGTTGGTATCATGATGGGATATTTTGGTTGGATCAACTGGTCAAAGTAACAAAGAATATGATTCATAAGGTTACCGAATATCCAACAACCGACAAGGCCAAGGCTTTTTGCAGTGCTTCAAGGGTCAACATAGAAAAGAATATAGGTGCAGCATGGGATGGCTGAGCACTAAAAATTGCTACAATTGAGGACCCTGAGGTTAAGTTTGCAGCACATGTCATCGGCTATAAGATCTATCAGTTGAGAAAACTGAATAGTGTACCATGTGGAGTTGTTGACATCACATATAAAATGATAAAGAAGAGTTTTCAGTCTAACCTTGTCAAGCTTCTTCTAAAGAAAATTGAAGAAAATATGAAGACCATCTGGTCGGCAAAGTCAAATACTTGTAAGTTCGGATCACTTCTAGTGTGTATATTTTTCAATATACAGTGATTTTTCCCTTCTGTCGATAATGTAGATTGGTCTACCGATAAATTGGTCATTGTGCAAATTTTTGATATGATTAATGACTTGGGAAACAATCTAAACAAAGTTCTTCATGATTATTTTGAGAAGTTTAAAGTTAGAATGAATTCTCGCAGTAGAGTTCCAAGTAAATTGGTTGAAGAATATGAGATGGATATTTGTTTTCTTGTGGACACCAAATGATAAAGGTTGTGGAGCCTAGGATTAAATGGCTAGCCCGTATGGGTTATGAAATGGACATTGATTTTGCTTCAAAATCAATCAAGGATCTGCTGGCCACACCGAAAGACAAAAAGGTAGAGAGATTTGGAACATTTGAGGAGGCCAAGACAAGGATAAAAATAGGTCTGGTTATTGGTAATATGACTAAGAAGTCAAGAAAAATGATGAAAATGTTAGTTGAAAAGTTTGGACATGATTCTGGATCACCTGATAATTCACCGGTTAAAGTTGCAACCGAAGGTCAGTTAATGTTAACTGATAAACCACATGACAGTGAAGAAATTGAGTCTGATAAAGAAACAAAATCTACACCAATTTCCCCTTCATCAACTCTAAAGAAGAGGCAGTTAAAAGTGCAATCTAGGGCACGAACAATCTTAGAAACTGTAGCTTCACCACCATTGAAAAAGGGACTTATGAAGATTTCAAAACCAAAAGCAGCATCACCTACAAAAACATATACAAAAAAGAGGAAGAAAAGCTAAAGCAGAGGCACTAAGGAAAAGAAGAAAATTGATAAGAGGTAAGGAAGATTTAGAGGATGAATAAAATGATAACAATCAATTCAAAGTAGTCAGCAATAAAAATAGAATAATTGATGAAGTTGTTGAGGATATCATTGAGAATGGTGAACTCACTAATCCTAAAATTAGTTAGTTTGAGCACATGTCAACCGAGGATCAGACCACAATAGAAGAGGCAATCATCCAGATGATGATTCCATTTAAGAGAGTTCCACTTGATGAGGGAACAATCCCTGTTATCTCTATTTGAGCATTAAAGATTGTCATTAGTATCAAAGACATCAATCGGTTACCTATGCTACTCTAGTCAGTAAAAGAAAGCACTTCAAGAGAGTCAGTCAAGTCCTTTACATCGAGCACTAGATTAGTTTTACCGAGTATCAGTGTACACCAATACCGAGTGACAGTAAACATTGAGGAGACTGTACAATGAGAACCAGTGTAACTACCAAGTAGTACATATAGTGTTTTCCGAGCATCACAGAAAATGGCATAGTAATCATTTATGGTACATTTATCTATGCAAACAATTACAACAAAATCACAAAATGTTTTACCAAGATCGAGGATTATTTATTATAGATATATTCATTAATTGCGATGATGATCTCTATGTAATTGCTAGATCTAGGTTAATTTTGAACATCATAGATCTTAGGTTTTCTCTAAGATATTGTAACCTAATTTTGTTAAGCGGCATAAGCAGTATGCTATATAAATGTAATTCACATCATTTGTTGGTGTGTGAATGGAATGGAACAAAGAAGTTCTTGAAGCATCAAGCCAACTTCAAGATATCAGTTATCAGACAGAGGAGAATAGAATATAGAGATATTCAAATTAAGCAGAATCAGACAAGGCTACCGAGCAGTTTAGAGTTGAGATCTTCACATGAAAAGGTGATATCTATTCAGTATTTTATAGATCTATATCAGACAAGATAGAGTTATCAATTTGTAGATACTTTCTGTTATTTTCTAATCATTGTAACAGAGAAACCCAAAATCTCTTAATAGAGTAGACCTAACAGTCTTTTATGTAAATCTCTTTACTAAGTGGACACTCAAGTAGTGTTGTTGAAATCCTATAACTAGGTAGATCTAATCAATCTAAAATGTTACTTCTAATAGGGTAAGATCACCAAAAGTGATCACCACTTATAGCCCTAATAGGAAAACCTTTTCTATCTACAGTAGTAAATAATTTGTGGGTGTCATCCCCACCACAGTTTTTACCTTTAACAAGGGTTTCTATGTTATAAAAATACTTGTGTTATGTGATAGATATATTGTTAACTTCATGCTATTTACTTTTATAAGTTAACTGAATGAATGATACATACAATGGATTCAATTTATATGTGAAGTTACTACTATTTGTTGTTTAAGGTTTGAGAGTTGAAAGTTTTTGTGGGAACTAATTCACCCCTCCCCTCTCAGTACCCTATCTCTCCATCCCAACAATTGGTATCAGAGCACAGATCTCTTATTGAATGGTTTAACCACTAAAGAGTAAAGATCTAACCATGGAGAGATATAAGTTGGATAAGACAATAGAGAATCAAAAGATTCAGATGTAGATGTTCATAGAGCAGTATAAGCAAGCTAAGGATGCATTGAAAAAGTTATTGGTTCAGAGGAAGAACCTGGCTATTCTAGAAAATGAGACTAGTTACCATGAAGAAGAGATTGATGATATATTTGACAACATTGGATCTAGTTCAGGAATTATTTTTGATGGATCTGAAAGTGCAATCTCTGATTTGTCTGAAAATAATCTTCACTTAATCGAACAAGTGAAAGCCCTACAAATCAATCAAGAATCACAAATGGTGAGAATGATAGATGTAATGAACAATGCTAGATAGGCTAAGCAAGAAAGGAATCTAGTTGTTGAAGACTGAAGACAGATAACTGAACAACTTCAAGAAAAAGAAACTGAGATACAAAGACTCACCGAGCACCATTTCAAAATATCCAATCAAATGATGATTGTGAACCAGGAGGTCAACCGAGTAAATGGTGAATTGTCAAGAAAACTTGAAGATATTGGAATACTCAGGGAAGAGAATGAGAAACTAAGAAATGAAGTAAATATACAACTACAACACAATGAAATGATGAAATCAGCTGAAGACAGTTCCAAAAATATTGATGATTTTCTGACTACTCAAAGAAGATTTGGAAGTAAAGCTAGATTAGGCTACACCAGTGAAGGAGAATCATCCAAACAAACTAAACGAGTGAACAATCAAAATCAAAGACCTAAGACATTGTCATGCTATCATTGTGGAAAAATAGGACATACCTCAAATGTCTGCAGAAGGAAAGCGCAAGGTAAACCTCAAGTCACTCCTAAGTTTAATGGTTATTGTTATTAGTGTGGAAAATTTGGACATCAATCTTATGAGTGTAGAGAAAAACTAAATAAGAATGCTAACAATCCTACCATGGAGAAACTATGTTATACTTGCAACAAACATGGACACACTGCACAAGAGTGTAAAGCTAAGATGAAGCAAGTCTAGACACCAAAACAGAAGAACAAACCCAAACCTTATCAACTGAAGAGACAAGGTAATTCTTATGTTTTGGATTACAACACATGGGTTAACTGTATATCATGTGGTAGATATGGACACATCACAGAAAAATGTATGAGTAAGAAATGGTTTGGATAATCATGAAGCTGGACAAGCACTAGAATGGCATGTTTACATTGTCATAAGGTCGGTCATCTAAGCAAGGACTGCAGAGACCGAGCACCAGAAGGACATGTATTTGAGAGTGGAAACACTATTGTAGATATCATGAGGATCAAAAACACTATGTGGAGAAAGGCATCAAATGAAAATGATGAGTCAAGCAATGTTGTCGGTGAAACCTTGTCCATCGGATTGGGTGACATCAGTACCTCCACCTAAGGTGAATTAGGTATGTATAGAACTGACATTTCAAAAGATCTTATTTTACATATAGATCCTTATATATGATGAGCACATACCAAATCTGCATGAATAAAGATGCATTATGGTTTATATATTATGAGCTAACAAAGTCACATAGTCGGTATATGTATGACCATGCATTGAGTTACTTGTCAATAAAAGTTATTCAAGGTTAACCAAGTATTAGTATCAATCGAGTAAGAAATCATGTGTTAACCGAGCTGTTGGAAGTTTATGGTATTCACCAAGTTGATAGTTGTCACCAAGCTAGAAGTAGGTCAAGCATTTATGACAAAATGTTTTAAGTGGGAAAATGGAAAATGCTATAAATACACGGAGGACTTAGTTCATTTTTCACCCAGCGATTTCCAAGAGCGATTATTTCACAAAGTGAGTTCAAGATAAGAATTTTCAAGATCATCCAAACTAGTTGCAGATCAAACCAAGTGCACTCTTTGCATATTCCAAGTAAGTTGAAACCCCTACCAAGCACATTCATCATTTTTTGTTGAAAACCTAGTTTGTTAAAATGGCATCTACTGCAAGCAATTCTAATATTGTGGAAGAGGAAGTGAACCTCATTGTTTTAGCTAACTATGATGAACGTAAATACAAGTTACACCTAGAAGTTGCATCTAAAATAGATTCAGTGGGAGCTTTCTCAAGCATCCCACTTAGGGTTTTACTAATCGAGGATGTACGATCTTACATTCACTACAAGATAGGTGAAATAGGAGATTTTGAGATGTATGTAGCATATCAAAGACTCTTTAGTGAAGATGGGAAACTTAAAGAAGAGTACAAATAGGTTGAAAAGATTGGACTCACTCAAGCCCTAAATTTTCTAAAAAGTTTCAAAAATGAATGGATTAGGGTTGTACTCAGTCGCTATCATGAGGGCACATTTTGGCTAGATAATCTGATTAAAGTAACTAAGAGAATGATTCATAGGGTTATAGGTTACCCTACAACAAATAAGGCCAAAGCTTTCTATAGTGCCTCCTGAGTCAAAATTGAGAAGAATACTAGTGCAGCATGGGATAGCTGAGCATTAAAGATTGCCTCAATTGAGGATCCATAAGTTAAATTTGCAACTCATGTAATTGGTTACAAGTTCTATCAGTTAAGTAGACTGAATAGTGTTCCTTGTAGTGCTATGGACATGGCATATAAACTAATAAATAAGCATCACCTATTGGACCTTGCCGAGTTACTGTTGAATCAGTTAGAAGAGAACATGAAAATAATCAAGTCAGAAAAGTTGAACACCTGTAAGTTTGGATCACTGTTGATGTGTATATTTTTCTACATTTAGAAATTTTTTCCCTCTATCGGTCACATAGATTGGCCTACCGACAAACTAGTTTCTACTCAAATATGAAATGGATATTTATTTTCTAGTAAACATTGACCACACTTTAATCAAAGCTGTTGAGCTGAGAACAAAATGGCTAGCCCCATGGGATACAAAATGGATATTGATTTCACTTCAAAATCAATCAAGGCTTTACTAGCTCTACTGAAGGACAAGAAGGCTGAAAGGTTTGGAACCTATGAAGAGGCAAAGCCTAGAATAAAAATAGGTCTTGTCATCGGTAAAATAACTAAGAAGTCCAGGAAGATGATGAAGACACTAGTTGAATAGTTTGGAGATGAATCTGACTCATCTAACAAGTCACCGGTTGAACCTGTAACCGAAGTTCAGTTATTGTTGACTGACAAAGCACATGACAGTGAAGAAATCAAGTCTGATAATGAAAAAGATTCAATATCAGTTTCTCTCACTCCAAATCCAAAGAAGAGGTAGTTGTTAGTGTAGTCTAGAGCACAAATAAGGTCAACAATCATAGCTTCACCACCTTTGAAAAAGGGAGTCGTGAAGGTAACAAAACCAAAGGCAGTTACACCGACCAAGACATATGCAAAAAGAGGAAACAAGGTCGTAGCTAAGGCACCAAGGAAAAGGAGAAAACTAATAAGAGGAAGAAAAGACCTTGAAGATGAAGAAAATGACACAAATCAGTTCAAGGTTGTCAACAACAAGAACAAAACAATTCATGAAGTTGTTGCAGACATAATTGAAAATGGAAAACTCATATATCCAGAACTTATTTGGTTTGGCAATATGTCTACCGAGGATCAAAATAAAATTGAGGAGGTAGTCATCCAGATGATGATAAGCTTCAAAAAAGTTCCATTGGAATTTTCCAAACAATTGCCCAAGGCATTAGATGAGAGAATAAATCAGAAGCGGTCCTATGCCTTGGACACCAAAAAGAAGATGAGGGAACAAGCCCTAGTTTTGGTAGCTCCAAATTTATCTCTTGATGAAATTGATGAATCAATGAAAACTTACTCTAGTAGATTCAGAGTAAACGGTTGGGCTATGAAAGTATTAGATGAAAATTTGGCAGATATTGATGAGTCTAGCCAACTCATTTGGACATCAATCATTGCAAAAAAAGAGCAATCTGAGAAGAATGCATTTCTAAATTTGTCTAAGAAGAGACAGAGATCAAAAGGAAAAGGCATCTACATAGATGATGCTGACTTGGCAAAGAAGACAGAAGAAATAGATGTATCACTTACCGAGGTAATTGATACAACACTTGTCAATGAAGCAATAAGTATTTCACATGATACATCGGATCCATTAGAGATCCAAACTAAGGAGAAACATGATGAAGATGTACTCATTGAGGACATTACTAATAGTGATCTTGATGATAGAGATGAAGATGAAGATGTGAACATTGCACCAAATTGTACACAAGATGAAGGTCATGTTACTGATGTAGATCTCTACAATTTTGTTGACTATTAGTGACCCACACTTAATCATTTATCTAGGCAATGATGGTCGGTCATCACTGCGATAGAGTCATTATGTAAAGGTAGAGCTATGTACTGTTTACTTACTAAACAGTAGTACTACTGAGTAAACTTATGGTCACTATGTATTTTTATATTATGCCAAGTACAATGAATGCCGAGTATCAGGAACTGCATTTGCCAAGTTATCCAAGAATGACATAAGAGTTTGTTATGGCACAGTGATCGAGGTAAATCATTTTGGGTGACATTCATGTTTTGTATTTTGTTTGTTGAGATAATTATGGAGGTACTTACACATCTACTTAGCAATCATTGATCCCTATGTAATACCTAGAGCCAATCAGATATTAGTAAGGCTTAAGTAGAAAAAGGAATTAATATGAACCATAGATCTTGAATCATGAAGGTGTTTTGTTGATTATATAAGGACAAGATCTAAACCCTAAAATGTAGTAGAGAGGTATAGTGAATGTGAAGAGAATGAGCAGAAAGGAATATTTAGTGAAGTGAACTATTCAGATAGAGTTCAGTGACCAAGCTAAGTAGTGAAAGGATAGAATAGAGATAAATCTAATAAAAGAGATCAATACAATACAGAAAAGAGAAGATCTATAATCTACATACAGTGCAAACCAAAAGATCAAGTACTGAGACATTCTAACCAATGTATTAGGGTAAATCTCTTAACTGAGTAGTCCTAACAGACTTTTTGTAATCTCTTAACTGAGTGCTTACTTTGTTGTAAGTTTCAAATCCTTTAGCAAGGTAGACTGTATAAGTCTTTTAGCTCTTAACAGGGCAGACCCCTCACAGGGTAGATCATGTTTTGATCAAATTTTGTAAGCCCTAATAGGAAAATTTATTACTGTAGTAGTGAAGATTTGTGGGTGTCATCCCCACCCTAGTTTTACCTTTCAAGGGTTTCTGGGTAACCAAAATTATTGTGTTATGAGTACTTTCATGGATTTTGTTTAGTATGGTAGATATTTTGTTATGATCAAGTATTGTTGATGCTATGCAAAAGTTTTATTTATATCAAAATGGATTAGTAGGTGATATTTGATTGACCCCCCCCCTCAGTATCACATTTCCCAATTATATTTCCAACAATTGGTATCAAAGCTTCTAGGTTTCTCATAAGAAAGTCTAACCACTTGAAGAAAAAGATCTTGAGATGGAAGTCTATAAGCTGGGAAAGGTCATAGAGAATCATAAGATTGATGTACAGCTAGCATTACAACAATTGGAAGCAGCCAGAAGCAAACTAAAGAAATCCTTGAGCAGAAGGAGAGAAATTTCTATTCAGCAAAATGAGTCACAATAGCAAGAAGAAGATACCACTAGACTATTTGATCATGGAAACTCTGCAAAAAGTGACAAAGCCATAAAAGAGCTATTGGAGAAAAATACCATACTAAATTATGACATCAGAAATCTAAGGAGAGAACAAGAAATTCAATCTGTCAGACTTTGTGATGTAGTTGAACAGAAAAATAAAGTTAAAGATGATAAGACAATGGCTGAAGAAGACAAAAGACAAATTGCAATAAGACTAGATGAAAGGACAAGTGACATGCAAAGGTTGACTAATAATCAACTGGACATGGTAAATCAACTATTGTTGGTTAATCAAGAGTTGGGTAGGAAAGATATGGAAATCAACCAACTGAGGTCTAAGAATGATCAATTGAGGAATGAACTAAGATTTGAAAAGGAAATCAATGAAAGGATGAACAAACCTAATGAAGCTGAAAAATATTTTGAAGAACTATTAAGGTCACCTAGAAGATCTGGTGATAGATCTGGACTTGGACTAATTGAACATGCATCATCTACTGAAGAAGGAGAATCATCAAAGAATGGAGAGTAGAAGAATGCAAAATGAAAGAACAACAAGCCCACATGCCATCACTGTGGAAAGCCAGGACATACATCAAACATATGCAAAAGAAAACATGGTAAGTTTGATTCTAAACCTAAGTTCAATGGGCATTGCTTTAACTATAAGAAACATGGACATCAAGCACATGAATGTAGGTCTAAGGTCAATAATCCACCTACCTCACCTAAGTTTCAAGGCAATTGTTTCAACTATCAGAAGTATGGGCATAGAGCATTTGAATGCAGATCTAAACCTAGATGTTCATCAAATGAATAGACCAAGTCACCTATGAAGAATAACTCAATCAATTGGGATTATAACACTTGGTACAATTGTCATTACTGTGGAAAATATGGACACATTGGAGCAAATTGTATGAAGACTCATTTCAGAGGTAGATCTAAAAGTTGGATGAATGGAAGCATGGTATGTTACAAATGTAATAAGATAGGTCACCTAAAGAAAGATTGTAGATCACCTATACTGAGAAATGATCAAAATAAGAATGAAAATATCTATGAAAATTTGAAAAATCAGATGGACAAGACATGGAAGAAGAAAGAAGAAGAAAGCACAAGTGAAGCTAGCACATCTGACGTCACCCAATCCGATGGATCAGGTGATCACACTTCTTCTAACTAAGCATAGAAGGTATGTTTGGAACTAAATTTTACAAGGCTTTATCTTACATCAGTTCCTAAGAAAAATATTGAGCAAAAGTCCAATCTACATAGATAAAGATGCATCAGGACATATCTAAGAAAAATGGAAATTTTCATTTTTGATGTCAAGCATCAATGTCTTGACCGAGTTATCAGTGTATGTCGAGAACCTATTGTGGCCGAGATGCTATAGACACTGAGCTGTATCGTAACAGTTATATTGACCGAGGTTGTGTTAGCCAAGGTTAGCATGAGTTTGCCGAGACAGTTGTATTCCACTTACAAATTTTGTACGAAACATTTATGAGGCCCTAATTCTACTTTTGGAATCTATAAAGTGGAAAGTTGCCTCTCATTTCATTTCACCTAGTGAATTGAGATTTCTTTGAGTGATTTAGAGTGTGAGCAACTAGTTTGTCAAAGATGATTCCAAATCTCTATAGCATGTCATCGGTGCAAAATCATCTATAAGATACTTATGAGAAAAAAGGTACATTACCAAGCAAACATTTATTTTTGGAAATTTTAAATTAAAATGGCATCATCATCATCTGCTACAGTGAAGAAACAAGGGATGGAAGTTTTCAACGCACAATTGGTAAGAAATGAAGTTTGCAAGCCACAGACTTTTAAGGTAATTTTGGAAACCATGATTAAAAGAGATTTGTCTGGTGCCCTATCTTCATTTCTGGAAAATGTGTTGATGATGAACAATATTAGGTCATGTTACATGTGCAAAGTCAGGGAAATTAGAGATTACGAGATCAGGGAGGTGTATGATAAATTATGTGTTAATGGAGTGTTGAAGCCAGAGTATAAATCAGTTATCGAACAAGGGTTAGTGCATGCCCTAGATTTCCCATAGAATTTCAAAGTTGAATGGATAAAAATAGTGTTGAGTTGAGTACATGATATGCAACTATGGCTGGAAGATGGACCTATGAAGATAACTAAGGAAATGATCCAACGAGTTACTAGATACCCTACAATTCAAGGAAAAGGGACAATGAAGTGTTCAAGCAAAGAAGATATTCAGGAAAACACACAGGTGGTATGGAACAAGTGTGGAATCAAGATCTCCACCATAACAGATCTATAAATTGACTTTGTTGTTAGGGTTATCTTGCATAAATTCTACCAATCTAGTCAGTTGGACAGTGTCCCCTATATGGCAGTGGACCAGGCATGGAAAATCATTAAGAAAGGACACACGTATGATATTGTCGAGCTCCAGCTGACTCAGCTTGCTAAGAAAGAAAACTCAATCCTAACTGCAAAGAATTCAATGTGTAAGTTTGGCTCTTTTCTAATTTGTCTATTCTTTTATGTAAAGAAGATTTTTCCTACTCATGGAGGTGTGATATGGGACAAGAAGAGACCCATTACTGTTCAAATCAGTGAATTCATAGGTTAGATAGGGGATAGTTTTAATAGTGTGATGGATAACTATTTTGTTGAATTTAAAAAGAAAATGAGAAAGAGGAGTACATTCCATGTGTCATTAGTTGAAAAGTAGAGTAAGGATATATGTTTTCTAGTTGACACAAACTTCACTTATGCACAAGCAGTCTTGCCTAGGGTTTCATGGCTAATGCCACTACACTATGAAGTAAATATAGATGAAGCCACTACTGCTATTACAGCCCTCTTAGCTGAATAAATTGATAGTAAAACACCCTACTTTGGAACATATGAAGAAGCCAAATCTAAAGTCACTATGGGTTTAATGGTTGCAACCCTAGAAAGAAAGAGAAAGAAAATAGTAAAGAATTTGGAGAAATATGTGGAAGAAACAGACAAGGATGCACCACTAGAATTAACCCAAGGACTGGGAGAAGATGAACCAAGTGACTCTAGTGACAGTGAAGAAGAAGAAGAAGAAGAGGCTGAAATAGAAAAGAAGAAAGGAAAGAAACCAGTAATTATCGAGCCCCCAACCAAGAAAAGAATACTTAAACCTAAAGTGTCATCGACACCTGTGCTGAGGCCTAGAACAAGGGGAGCTACTACTGAGACTCCTAAGAAATCCCTTGCATCCAGTAAATGAAAACCTACATAGCCTAAGGCAGTGCTGAGTAAGGTTAACAAAAGGCCTAGAAGGAAACTTTTTTTGGAACAAGAAGATGATGAAGAAACTGAAAGTGATGAAGAGGTGAATAAGAAGGTTGCATTGTAGGATGTCAAACCTACTATGGATGACATATGTCACAAGATAACAAACTCTATAGGAGTGGAAGACTTGAAAGCATTAAATTTTGGAAGCCTGATTATTGGAGAGAAAGAAAAGGTTGAAGATGCTATTCTTGAAATGCTTTGCATTTTCAAGATGTTACCTATTCAATTGGAGAACCGAATCCCTAAGGAGTTAAGCAACAAGGTTGCACAAAAATGGGAATATTCTCTTAATACTAAAAAAAATAAGAGAGAGCACCTTAGCACAAGTGGAATCAAGTCTCACCCCTTTCAACATTAGCAAAACTATGGAACAATACCGAGCAAAATTTGATCCTAAGCTTATAGCTTATTCAATCCTTCAACACAAGGTTGAGGATGTTGTACAGGAAAGTATCAAGATTTGGAAGATAGTGTTTGGTTTATTGATTGAAAAATATGAAGATAAAGGTGCTAGTACATCTAAGGATGCCGAGCCTACAACATAACTAAATGTAATGCAATCACCCATTCCGGAGACTGAAGCTCCTAAGGTAGAGAAAATTTAGAAGGTATCAGAAGTACACATTGTTGATATAATAGAAGATACCCCAATTAAGAATCTAGTATTGATTGAGGAAGATATATAGGCTGAGAAAGAAAAAGACACATCTTTTCCAAGTAGTAATACTGTACTTTTGCAAGTCAAAGCTTATCCGACAATTGATGAGCCATCAACTGGTAACACTACTCCCACCAAACCTGCAGTTGTTATAGTTGACATGTTAGCTGGTACAAGTACTACTGAGGAACAAGATAAGTCGATATCAGAAACTCAACCCACATCTGCTGAGGAGTTACACCAAGAAAAAGAAGAGAAGTTAGAAGAAAAAGCCACTAGTCCTCATGTGGAGGATAAGGGAACAGAAGGAAAAGAAGTAAAAGACAAAGATATTGAGGTACAGGAGCCTACCAAACAAGAAGCAATACAAGCTCTTGTACAGATGCTAAGTGGGAGCACACCAAAGAAGGCACTAAAGAAGAAAATGGAAGTCTTTTCCCCAGAGGTAACCATTGATGAAGTTATTGTTATTCCTAAATGGGATTCTGATAACTTATCTTATGAGAAGATGCAGTTATTGAAAGATTTATTGACGAGGAAAAGTAGATAGGAAGAACTGAGAAGAGAACATCAACAAAAATAGGTTCTATATGAAATTAAAGACATATTTAATGATGTTTATGAGTTGTCAAATGTAAACAGATATGCTCCCATATTGGAACAACTTGTACATATTGTTCAGAAAGTAAATAATGAAGCAAGTAGCACCAGTGATAAGTTGTTTGAGTGGTTGAAAAGAAAGTTTGAGACCAAGATGCTGGAGAAAGTATCTACCGAGATTGCAGTCAAACAGGTCACACTTTCCACTTTGGTAATAGAGACCGAAGAAGCAGTTGCAAATGCACACTCTCTTCTTACCAAAATTTTTAATGTAGAATAGTTCACTAAGGATAACCAATGACTGGCCGATCAACTACAGCAAGAACTCAAATCCACCAGTCAGTCCTTAAATGTGGATGCAAAAAATAGTTCCAAACATTATGCCCAGATCATGCATACCTAAGGAAGGATAACCGAACTGATGGCTAATGATGGAAAGATTAGATCTTGCCTACTTTCTATGCAAACAATTTTAACACCTCACCTAGAGGCCATACAGAGAAAGTTGGTCAAGGCAAAGGACTTAACTTAGAAGGATCCAAATCTGTCTACGGCTGAGAGCCTAATCAATCTAGCTACCGAGCTAGAAGTGCAGTCTGAAGTTTTAATTGTTGTTGCTGGAGGATGGGAAACTACACTACACATGGTTATGATGTTGCACAAACCATTTCTGGAGAAGTACTTTGAGATCCCCACTCCATAAGAGATTCCTCATGTCAAAAAAAAGGGGGAAATCAAAATGGCATGACATGACAAAGGAAAGGTAACAAAATTTTGAATGTATATATATCTTAGGGGGAGTATTTTGCTTATACTACATACTTTTGTGAATACAAATGTAATGTCATGACAAAGTGTTTTTTCCACTAATGTCAAAGGGGGAGATTGTAGATCTCTATAGTTTTTTTGACTATTAGTGACCCACACTTAGTCATTTATCTAGGCAATGATGGTCAGTCATCACTACGACTGAGTCATTATGTAAAGGCTGAGCTATGTAATGTTTACTTACCAAGTAGTAGTATTACCAAGTAAACTTATGGTCACTATGTATTTTTGTATTATGCTGGGTATAGTGAATGTCGAGTATCAAGAACTACATTTGCTGAGTTAGCCAGGAATGACATAAGAGATTGTTATGGCACAGTGATCGAGGTAAATCATTTTGGGTGACATTCATGTTTTGTATTTTGTTTGTTGAGATAATTACAGAGGTAATTACGCATCTACTTAGCAATCATTGATCCCTATGTAATACCTAGAGCCAATCAGATATTAGTAAGGCTTAAGCAGCAAAAGGAATTAATCTGAACCGTAGATCTTGAATCATGAAGGTGTTTTTTTTATTATATAAGGATAAGATCTAAATCCTAAAACATAGTAGAGAGGTATAGCGAATGTGAAGGGAATGAGTAGAAAGGCATATTCAATGAAGTGAAGTATTCAGACAGAGTTCAGTGACCGAGCTAAGTAGTGAAAGGACAAAATAGAGATAAATCTGATAGAAAAGATCAATACAATACAGAAAAGAGAAGATCTATAATCTACATACAGTGCAAACTGAAAGATTAGGTACTGAGACATTCTAACCAATGTATTAGGGTAAATATCTTAACCGAGTAGTCCTAACAGACTTTTTGTAATCTCTTAACCGAGTGCTTACTTTTTTGTAAGTTTCAAATCCTTTAGCAAGGTAGACTGTATAAGACTTTTAGCTCTTAACAGGGCAGACCCCTCACAGGGTAGATCATGTTTTGATCAAATTTTGTAAGCCCTAATAGGCAAATTTATTACTGCAGTAGTGAAGATTTGTGGGTGTCATCCCCACCCTAGTTTTACCTTTCAAGGGTTTCTGGGAACCAAAATTATTGTGTTATGAGTACTTTCATGGATGTTGTTTAGTATGTTAGATATTTTGTTATGATCAAATATTATTGATGCTATAAAAATGTTTTATTTATATCAAAATGGATTAGTAGGTGATATCTGATTCACCCCCCCTCTCAGTATCACATTTCCCAATTATATTTCCAACAACTGAGTCTGCAATCACATCATTATCGAGAGAGCTTCCTATTCTTGTGGAAGCAATTGAAATTTTATCACATGAACAACTCAAAGGCTCAGACCCTGAGAAACTAAAGGATACAATAGGGGAACAAGGAGTAGAGATACCAGCTGACACAAACAAGCTTGAAGAGAAGGAGGTAACTGAGACAAAAATAAAGGATCAAGATAATCCTAATGTAACCGAGGCTACTCCACCGGACACTACATCAGAGGCTCTGACTTACTCAACCAACAAAAGGTCATCGAGGAGCAGCAAAAGGAAGATACCATTTCAACTGGGTAGGTTACACAAAGTTCTGAGGTAAAGGCAATCGTACTATTCAAAAAAATCTCACCTCAAGAACCTGAGAAGAAGAAGAAGAAGAAAAAGAAGCAAGGAAAAGGGTCAAACACCTTAGAAGAAGTTATTGTTATACTAGAGTGTGACCCCAAGACCCTAAGCCTCAAGGAATTAAGAAAATATAGGGAGCTGTGTACAAGGAAGGAAGCACAAGAAAAACTAAGACAAGAGAGAAAGAGCAAGGAAATACTTGAAAATGTAAGAGATATCTTACAACAGATCATATCAAAGGTACACATAAATGAAGATACTCCAATAATGGACCAACTTGCTACACTTATAGAAGAAATAAATACCCCAGATGTAGAAGCAGAAAAGAGATTAAAAGAAAGGGAAAAATATAAAATACAACATACACTTGCAAAAAAGATCAGCCAAGAAGTGGCAATCAATAAGGTAAAGTTATATGAGGTAATAACTAACATCAATCTACTACTTAGTTAATTAGTCAAATTTTGATAAAGCTATGCATTGTGGACACTTTCACTACCGAGGTCATTGAAAAGATAAAAAAGCTTGATAAAGAAATCCAAGCCAATGCACAGGGAGCCTTAACCGAACCTCAAGCATTTGCCAAGCACATCTTGAAAGTTCAAGAACTTCGGTGGTTAAGAGCAGACCTCAAAAAGAAAGAAGAAATAATAAGTGAGCAAGTCATAGAATTGCAAACCGAGTTGCTTCCATATTTGAAAATCTTTGAGAAGCATATTGTCAAGGCAAAAATGCTTGTTGCAACACCAGAAATATCTATGTTGGACAACATCTTTAACATGCATGCACAATTCAATCTTGAGCACATTGCTCTCACCAACTTGAAATAGGAATGGGAAAATCTCTTGGAGTCATTGAAGAAAACCCATAAACACATTTTTGATAAGCTGTAAGTATACATTTTTTGCATTTGGCATTAATATCAAAAATGGGGATAACATGTATATGCCAAATATGTAAATAAATGCTAAGTATACTACACATTACCGAGAGCATGCACCGAGGGGGGGTATAGAAATTTTTTGTTGATAAGTATCTATGTATATATGGCAGAGGTAGAAAATATTTTGAGACATAAGGTCTATATACATTTAAGGTTTTCATACTAATGCCAAAGGGGGAGATTGTTATCTCTATTTGAGCATTAAAGATTGTCATTAGTATCAAAGACATCGGTCGGTTACCTATGCTACTCTAGTCGGTTAAAGCAAGCACTCCAAGCTAGTTAGTCAAGTCCTTTACACCGAGCACCAAATCAGTTTTACCGAGCATCAGTTTACACCGATACCGGGTGACAGTAAACACCGAGCAAACTGGACACTGAGCACCAGTGTAACTACCGAGCAGTACATAAAGTGTTTATCGAGCATCACAAAAAAGGGCATAGTAATCAGTTATGGCACATTTATCTATGCAAATGGTTACAACAGAATCACAAAACATTTTACCAAGATCAGGGATCATTTATTATAGATATATTCATTAATTGTGAGGATGATCTCTATGTAATTGCTAGATCTAGGTTAATTGTGAACATCGTAGATCTTAGGTTTTCTCTAAGATATTGTAACCTAATTTTGTTAAGCGGCATAAGCAGTATGCTATATAAATGTAATTCACATCATTTTTTGTTGTATGAATGAAATGGAGCAAAGAAGTTCTTAAAGCATCAAGCCAACTTCAAGATATTAGTTATCAAACAAAAGAGAACAAAATACAAAGATATTCAGATTAAGCAAAATCAAACAAGGCTACCGAGCAATTCAGAGTTGAGATCTTCACATGAAAAGGTGATATCTATTCAGTATTTCATAGATCTATATCAAACAAGATAGAGTTGTCAATTTGAAGATACTTTCTATTATTTTCTAATCATTGTAACAGAGAAACCCAAAATCTCTTAACAGAGTAGACCTAATAGTATTTTATGTAAATCTCTTTACCGAGTGCACACTCAAGTAGTGTTGATGAATAGTGTGTCCCACTTTTTTAGACATACTGATTTTTGCTGAAATAACAAATTTTTAATAAAATATGATGATTTAAGCCTTGAGAGGTTCCATTTGAAGGAATTAGTTATAAATGGTTAGCTCAAAGCCTCTTAGATTAAAAAAACATTGATATAACATCTATACTCCTCATTCATACCTACAATGGAGTCTCCTTCGCACCTATTAAAATGCTGACAAAAAATCACTTCAACTTTATGTTTTGGCAGATCAAATGAATCCATTTGAAAAACCTATCTATTTAGTATGATGCTATTTGGAACAAGCTTTCTAATGAATATAATTTTAATACATATTGATTTCATTATCACTTTTAAATATTACTTTAACTAAACATAGGTTGTTTGTTCATTTAACAACCTATCTCTTCAAGACTTTGGGAAAAATAGTAAATTACAAAAAAAAATTATGAAAAATATGTAGGAAAAGAGTATTTGTGTTACCTTTCTATTTAAAAAAGAAAAAATGAATTTCGATATACACATATCAAGTTAGAGCAATCCAAGTGACCTTGTGTCTAAATTATAGTTACTGTCACTTTAGAACTTAATAAACTATGAAATATTGACCCAAAATGAATGAAACCAATTGCATCCTTTAGATATTGAAGTTACAAATATAATCTTGAAAGAATTACATCGTTATCATATTTCAAAAAAAAATTATGTTGATCCAAGTGACAGTAACTCCTTAAAAACACAGTTTTTCACACAAACCACTTTTCGAAGGAGAAGGAAAAATGAATTTTATTTTTTTTTCAAAAAATATATTTAGAAACTAGAAATAAAATTCTGAAAGACTCTAGTTTACATCATCTTCAAATTACTAATAGTTTTGCGAAAATAGGTGTTTGAAAGTGAAGTTTTTTCTCAAAATGTTGATCTTTGTGTCAAAGTTGGCCAAAAAGTGGGAAACACTATTGTGGGACCATCCTAGTACTAGATTTAATCAATCTGAAATTTTAATCCTAACAAGGTAAGATCACCAAAAGTGATCGCCACTTGTAGCCCTAACAGGCAAACCTTTTCTATCTGCAGTAGTAAAGAATTTGTGGGTGTCATCCCCACCACAGTTTTTACCTTCTAACAAGGGTTTATGCATTACCAAAATACTTGTGTTATGTGATAGATATATTGTTGACTTCATGATATTTACTTTTATAAGTTAACTGAATGAATGATACATACAATGGATTCAAGTTATATGTGAAGTTACTACTGTTTGTTGTTTAAGGTTTGAGAGTTGAAAGTTTTTATGAGCACTAATTCACCCCTCCCCTCTCTGTACCCTATCTCTCCATCCCAACAGTCCCTAGTTCTGGTAGTTCCTAACTTGTCTCCTTCTAAAATTGAAGAATACATGACAACATACTCTAGGAGATTCAGAGTAAAAATTTGGGCATTGCAGACACTAAATGAGAATCTAGCAAACATAGATGAGTCCATTCAACTCATCTAGACCTCAATAGCTGCAGTCAAAGAGCAAGCTGAATAGATGGCATTTATCAACTTGTCTAAGAAGAGACATAAATCAAAAGGTAAAGGCATTCATATTGAAGATGCAAACTTGGTAGTGAACCAAGAAAAGGTAGATATATCAGATATCGAGGTACCTGATACCACAGATGCCACCGAAGACTTAAGTATTTCACAAGATGCACCAGATCAAATTGAGATCCAAATTTTAGATAACAATGCACTAGATGTACTCATTGAGTACATCAAAAATGGTGATCCTAATGACCAAGATGATGATGAGGATGTGAACATTGTTGGAGGCACAACACAAGAAGAAGGTACTTTTACTGAGCCTGCAATCACATCATTACTGGGTGAACTTCTTATCTTGATGGAAGCAGTTGAAATTTTAACCAAGGAACAACCCAAAGGCTCACACCCCAAGAAACCGATGGATACATCAGGGGATCAAGGAACTGGAACACCAAAAGAAACAAATAAGCTTGAAGAAAAAGAGGCAATAGTGGAAGATACAAAGGGCCAAGATGACCCCAAAGTAACCGAGGCTACCCCACCTGACTTAACATCAGAGGCTCTATCTCAGACAACTAGCACATAGGTTACCAAGGAGCAGAAATAGGAGGAAAAAGTGTCAACTAGGAAAGACACACAAAATATTGAGGATAAATCAATAGTACAATTTGAAAAGAGCTCACCTCAAGAGACAAAGAAGAAGAAGAAACACTGAAAAGGGTTGGTCACACTAGATGAAATCATTGTTATACCTGATTGTGACCCAAGGACCCTAAGCCCTGAAGAACTTAGAAAATACGGGGAGTTGTGTACAAGGAAAGTAGCACAAGAAAAGCTGAGAATGGAATGCAAGAGCAAGGAAATACTGGAAAATGTAAGAGACATCTTACAATAGGTCATACTAGAGGTACAAATTACTGAGGACACACCTATAATGGACCAACTTGCTACCCTTGCAGAAGAAATTAATGCCCCTAACATTAAAGCTGAGAAAAGAATTGAAGAAAGGGCAGAGTCAAAAATGCAAGATAAACTTGCATAGAAAATTAGCCAGGAAGTGGCAATAAACAAGGCTAAATTATCTGAGGTAATAATCGACATACAATATATTACTCAGTTAATTAGTCATATATTGATTAAACTTTGCACTGTGGAGACCTTCACTATTGAGATCAATGAGAAAATTAAACAACTAGATACCAAAATCCAAGCCAGTGCACAAGCAGCCTTAACTGAGCCAGATGCTTTTGCTAAGCATATACTGAAGGTTCAAGAACTTAGGTAGTTAAGAGTAGATCTGAGGAAGTAGGAAGAAAGGATAAGTGACTAGGTCACCAAGCTACAAACCAAGTTGCTTCCTTATTTGAAAATTTTTGAGAAACACATTGTCAAAGAGAAAACACTTGTTGCAACACCAGAGATTTCTATGTTGGAGAACATCTTTGACATGCATGCACAAGTCGGTCTTGAGAACATTTCTCTAACCAACTTGAAAGAGGAATGGGAAAACCTCTTGGACTCTTTGAAGAAAAGCCATCAACACATTTTTGATAAATTGTAAGTATACACTTTTTGTATTTGGCATTAATATCAAAAAGGGGGAAAACTCATGTATATGCAAAATTATGTAAAGAAATGATAAGTATACTACATACTACCAGGAGCATGCACCAAGGGGGAGAAATTTTGAAATTTTGTTAAGTTCTATGTATATAAGGTGAAGTTAGAACAAATTTTGAGACATCAGGTCTATATACATTTCAAGGTTTTGATACTAATGCCAAAGGGGGAGATTGTTATCTCTATTTGAGCATTAATGATTTTCATTAGTATCAAAGATGATCATTCAGTTACCTATGCTATCTAGTCGGTAAAATTAAGTACTACAAGCTATACATACTAGTCGGTTAACTACATAAGCCTTCGCACCGAGTTATCTCAAGGCAATGCTGAGAACAAAAGATAATAGTTCTAACCAAGCTCCAGAGTAGTTTCACCGAGCATCAGTGTACACCAATACCAAGTGTCAGTAAACACTGAGTAGACTGGACACTGAGCACTAGTATAACTACCAAGCAATATTGATAATGTTTATCAAGCAATCCAGAAAATGGCATAGTAATTAGTTTTGGCACATCTATCTATGCAGACGGTTACAACAAAATCATAAAACATTTTACCAAGATCGAGGATCATTTATTATGGATGTAATCATTAATTGTGATGATGATCTCTATGTAATTTCTAGATCTAGGTTATTTTTGTACATCATAGATATTAGGGTTTTTCCTAAGATATTGTAACCTAATTTTGTTAAGCGGTAATAGTAGTATGCTATATATTTTTAATTCATGTCATTTTGACATAAGGATGATATGTATGGTATGAACAAGCAAAGGAGATCTTGACGCAAGAAGCCAACCTTAAGACATCAATTATCAGAAAGAGAAGAGCAGAATACAGAGACATTCAGATTAGGAAGAATCGAGCAAGGCTACTGAGCAATTCAGAGATTAGATTTTCACATATCAAGGTGATATTTATTAAGTATTTCATAGATTTGTTTTAGACAAGGTTAAGTTTTCATTTGCAGATACATCCTGTTATTCTCTAATCATTGTAACAGAGTTAGCAAAAATCTCTTAACAAAGTAGACTTAACAATCTTTATTTGAAATCTCTTAACCGAGTACACACTCAAGTAGTGTTGTTAAAATCCTATAACTAGGTAGATCTAGTTGATCTAATTGTTACTCCTAATAGGGTAAGATCACCAGAAGTGATCACGACTTGTAGCCCTAACAGGAAAACTTTATTATTTGCAGTAGTGAAGAATTTGTGGGTTTCATCCCCACCACATTTTTTACCTTCTAACAAGGGTTTTTGCATAACCAAAATACTTGTGTTATGTGATTGATTTATCGTTGATTTCATGAAATTTACATTTATTGGTTAATTGAATGAATGATGCATACAATGGATTCAGTTAAAGGATGAGTTTACTACTGTTTGTTGATTGAGTTTTTGGAGTTAAAGTTTTTGTGGTTACTGATTCACCCCTCCCCTCTCAGTACCCTATCTCTCCATTCCAACAAATCCATCTTCCTTGTCAATGTCTACCAGATATGAAATCCTCATCTTTCCATCTACATTCCTTACCGCTCTTTCCATATGACCTAGTATTTTTTTCTCAAAAATATCTTTACACAATAGCATTGAGTCTAATTTAGATATACCCAAAATTAGTAAAATAGAAAGAAAGATTATTGGAATATCATTGTTTACCCTAAAAGTGTGATATGTCTCCATTAATTCTTCTCCTATAATGGTCTTTACTTCCCTTAGTACAAGGGAATCCAATTCATTTACAATTCTACTCCACCTTTCTAGAATAATTTCTCCTTAAAAATTCATCTTCATTTGGGTCTTGACCGGTTTGAGGCATATCGTTGATTCTATTTTTCCAATTTTTCTGTCTTTCTAGTGCCCTATAAAAATATTATATCCTACAAAAAAATTAGGTCTCACATAAAATTGATTTTGATGGAAAGGTGTTGTATCAATTATTCCTCCTAACATCTTGGCATGTGTGAGATGTCAAATAATTAGTCGACATAATTTTTTAAAGACTATTTAATTATTGTTTGGCTCAAAAACTAAATTAACTACACTCCTTCGTGTTAGTAATAAAATACTAAAATTAAAACCTAGCTATCTTAATAGTACAATCCCACCATCCATAGTTTATATATCCCACTTGGTTTGTCTAGTCATCTTTAATACACCCAACCCTCTGCCAACTATATTATGATTTTGTCCCCTTTTCTATCAAAGCCTACAACCATCTATTCTAATACTGAATATCACTAATGTTGGTGACTCATTATGCAACGGTAAATTTGTATTTGAATTTTGAATTGATTCTAATATTCAGAAAAGAGCTAAGGGATCTTGAATAATGAGACCAACATGAGGTGTTATCTCAAGTCCCATTGTTGCTAAAGCTGGAAAAGTACTCCCTTATAATGATACTAAAATTATAAATCTTTAAGTTTACCTATCATGTCTACTAATAAACCAAATCCTATAATTCTTGAGTCATAATACCATTCTAAAAATGGATATGATATATTACATTTTCCATTATCATTGCTTCCAAAAGGAATTGATTTTCATTTGACCTGGATCCTCACCATCAAGTTTTCAACGATTGTATGAATATTTTCTTTCCCTCTTTTTGTTTAGATTTGAACCACAATTCAGCTTTAGCAACCCTTTTTTAATTTCCAAATGCCTAGTGGCTGATTTTATTTATTAGAAGACTTCAACGTCTCTTCATTTAATATTGGAACTTTTTCAAAACCTTCCATTTCCCCTACTTCTAATTCAAGCATCCTTTTTATGAAAGATTATTTTATCTCAAGTTCTTTCAAGTAGATTTTTTCTTACATGTGTTGAATAACTTTATAAATCTTCTCTTAAATCTATTTTTCTCTAGCTTTTAAAAATATTTTGTAATCAACCTATCAAAAAAATTGTAATTAATTTTTTTTCAAAAAATTGCTAGTTGAGTCTATGTACTACAACTTGGCAAAATTCTTCACTTGATGTAGCGAATTTCCAAGAAAAAAAGAGCTAGTCAAAGATAAAAATAAAAAATATTTAAGTGATGCAAAATCATCTATGGACCTAGATACTCTTGCATCACCTAGGAATTAGAAAGTGGCATAAACAAGCTCTTGTCATTTTGTAACTATTGATGCACAAGATTGGAAAAGTGACATAAACATTGAGCTCTAATCAAATTATAATTTTCACCTCCATACTCCACCTCCCTCTTTGAATACCATTAAAACTAATATTTCAAGTGTATCAAAAGAAAAATAATAACTCTCTCAAGTTCATGAAAATTTTGTTAGATAACTGAGAGGGGGCTGAATTAGTTAAGTCCAGTTATCCTATAGTACCAAAAACTATTTGATGTATAAAACCAATTCAACAAATAAACTAAAATAGATCAATAAACACTTGATTGTGTCTTTCTGATTCATTTACCGACTATCAGTTAAATTAACTAGTATATACCGATCAAACTAGTAATTTTAATGTGTAAAGTAAAATAACAAATCATCACATGCATACACATATAACACTTGATTTTTAACATGGAAACCTTGTTAAGGGAAAACCCACCTGGGACCAGTACTTGAAATATTTTCACTCTTTTGAAGTGAGCTCGATTAAGAGCCAACCCTATTAAAGATTAAAAAACACACTATAAGGTGTGACCTTGTTAGAGGATTTATCACTAACAATTCTTTGTGACCATACATTCACTTGGGTCACCAAGAAAACAATCAACATTCATTAAATGTCATAAAGGAATAAATAAAGATTGTTAAGTCCCACTTGGTTAAGGGATTTTATCTATAGCAATGGTTAGAATGCAACAGTAAATGACTTGATTCAAATACAACTTCTTTTGTAGATATTCATATCTATGTTAAGCTCAATATACCTCTGGCCATATTAATCTCTTCAATTTCCTTTTATCCTCCAACTCTATTTTGCTCGGTGTATCTCCTTCTGACACTCGGTGTAGTCTGCAGAATTGCTTAGTTCTCACTTCAACCTGTCTAACCAGCTTTACATGAATACAATCATCTCCTCTTGCACATCATCTAATGTTGAATCTCTTGTTACCTTAAATAGACATGATAAACTGTTTTCTTCTCAGCCATATATTTTACCTCTTAATCTCCATCGTTGATTTTTCCTCTTTAACCTTCCTTGGAACTTGTTCCTTGAAACTTTTTAATCTTCATCATCTAATCAACCTTTAATTTTGTTAGTCGTAGATCTTCATAACTATGAGGCCTCACCCCATACCATCATTTCATAGAAGACTATAATTTCCACCTTATGATTATTGTGATGATACATTATTTTTTATGTTGGACTATTTGGATAGGGATTTTATATTTTGATACTATATGATGACCTATGATTATGTGGATGATGATTTAAGACTTGTTTCCATGCTTTGATTATTAGGTCTTGATGTTATGGTATTTGATGAAATATTTAATTTAGAATATTATGCCTTGATTTCATGTTTATGCAACAAATGTTTATGTGAGATGATCATGGTTAATGAATTAGGTTAATTGCTATATTTATGTGTTCTTGAATTAACTTGATTTGAAATTAAGAAATGTATTATTGATATTATGTGAAATTCTTGTGATGTAGTGTGGATGCAGGTGGATTATATAATGTATTTGAGTGTGATTATTTATGATGTATTTTGTATGTATATGTCATTTGATCTTTCATGAGCTACTGATATTTTTATCTAGTTTGTGGGAAATTGACCATGGATTAAATAAGGGGAAATTAAAGATGGATGCATGTGAAAATCTCGTAAAGCTAAGGTTAACTCCAAAGGGAGAAATAACCTCATTGTTATGTAATAATGTTTTTGATTTAGGTAATTGCAGGTTTTGAAGGGGCCTCAAAACCCTTTAACAAAGCATAGAAGCACTAAAAAGATAATAAACTGTCACTGAAGAAGATGGAACCCAAAGGGGACCAGAACTAGATATTACAATTAAGCACTAGAACAAAAAGTGCAAGGAACTAATACAAAAAAAATACCAGTAAAATAGGATGACAAAAACTCCCAACAACCAAATCAGCTCATCATTTTGAGGAACTCCTTGGATTCCTCCATCTGATTTTTCATTTTCTAAATAGACTCCCTCAAATTAGATATGTCTTTGGCTTGGGTTGTGTTCTTTCTAGTATGGATCTAGTCCTAGATCTCGGGTCTGACATCTAGATATCTTGTTTCCCTTGATCATCCTCATTCATTCTATCAAATTTGTTCCCTTCTAGTAGGGTATACAGGGCTTTAATATTATCAATAGTAGCATTCATGCCCATGTTAGAGAGAGTGATCATCTTCCTCAATATAGTATAGTTGTTGATCTTATATGTAATCAGGCTTATCATATTTTCAATAGCCTTATTAATTTTTTCCTCCAACATAGTGGAATTATCAATTACCTTAAAAAATACATCCTTATCATTCTTGTGCATCTCATCATCATTTCTCATCTTGTCAATAATCTCTTCCAGCAAAGCATTCCTAGCTTCCAATTTTGTGCATATGGTACGCAGCTCCTTAATGTCTTCATGGATCCATTTATCAATATTGTATCCATACATGGCTTTGTTTCTAGTAGCTTGTAGCATGGTTATGTTGATAGCTCTCTTGACCTTAAAGTCCTTATCTCACAGGTCCTCCTCGAGGCTTCTCTGATTCTGAGTATCTTCTTTCGTATCAGTAGGGTTATCATTTGGGCTATCGGTATGGGTAGAGCTTACTTCATAGTCCACATCATCATTGACAACTTCATTATCTGAACCACCATAATCTTGGATCACTTGGATTTCCTCTTCCATAATCCCTAGCTCTTCATTACTAATGTCCTCCTCAGCAATATTAGCAGTTTCTTCAATGTTAATTTATCTTTCCTCATAGTTAATAGATTCCTCCTTGAACATAGGATCTTGATTATCCAAATTCTCCTCTTCATTGTTATAGTCTTCCATTTTCTCATTATTATCAAAATCTTCTTTAGAAATCTTCTCCACATTTTCCAATTTCTCATTTTCATTATCATTTTTCTTTTCCTCTAGAGTCTCACTTAGGTTCTACTTATCATTGTCTATGTAAGCCTCCATTATGTTGTTGATTTGATTATTTAAATTATTAAATCAGGCATTAACCTGGTCACCAATATTATCGGTCATAGGGTTGTTCAAGGCTTCTTTATCAATATTCAGATCAGAAATAGATAGTTTTTTCTTCCCCAAAAGGTCTTTGTTACTCTCCTTGTCTTTGGCCAATTCAACATTCTTAGAGGGCTTGAAATTGACCTCCTAGTCATTCTCAAATTTCATCCTTCAACATTTTTTATGTAATAATTTTGTAAAGTAATGTTGAATGTATTATTTAAATTGTGTTTATTTTTAGTTTAAATTTATGTCTACTTGGCATACCATGTGTGTACTGTTGTGTTGTAACTTTATGTGTTGTCAATTGACACATGTGTGTGTGAGTTGGCATGGCCAAGTAAATTATTTATTGGTTGTCTTCCACCTTTGAGTCACCTTGTAGAATCCCAAGGTTTGGTATCTTGGTTGTTGTGCCTTGGGAGAGAATCTTATTTCATATTTTTGTGGGTCAACTCTTAGTGGACTTTTGAGAGGTTAAATGTAGCCCCAAGGGTTAGTTAGGGTTAAAATGAGATAACCCCATAGGTGCACTTTGGGTTGGGGGTCAAATTTTGACCAATGGGATGTTTTTGTCCTATTTTTGTCTCTTCTAAAAATGTTGTTTTAGAATGTGATGAAATTGGGAAGTGTGTCATTGTTAGAAAGTAAAGTCCACCAAGATAACTGAGAGGAGGGGTGAATCAGCTATCAGATAAATAAAAATTTTATCACCATTAACATATTTCAACCATGTAATCAATATAAGCAACAACCATAGAAAGATAAACATACACAGCAACACAATAACACAAGATATATTGACTAGGGAACCTCTTTATTAGAGAGTAAACCCCAGTGGGAATGATGCCCACAAAAGATGTACTAATATGAAAATTTCTTGTGAGAGGATGGACTCTATTAGGAGCCTTATGAAATACATTCAGTACATATGAGTCCCTGTTAGGAGACTTTGAATCCTTGTTAAAAGATTCTAACCTGGTTAGGAGTTATGAAAGACAGAAGGACCTACTGTCCAAAGAACTTCAAGGGAAAGATCACTGAACACATTTTCCAACTAATCTTTGTATTATCCAAATAGAATAATACCAATAATTATGAATCTCAGCAACTTATCTTTTCTCCTCTATCTGTGCCAAACCGCACCAACTACTTCACCAAATCTCAATATCAGATCTTTGCAATTCGCATATCCTCTTACAACATATATTGCTCAATTACACAATTCTCATCTATATTCCTTACATTAAAATAAAGGAAAACAATTCTTCCTTTATACCACACTCAAATAATTACAAATGAGTTGACCAACAAGGCTTAACCAAATACAAAATATAAACCTTCACACGTTACATAATATTTCACAATTACATAAAAATTGTCAGCTTTCAAATAAAATAAATATTCACTCATGTGACCTCTAACCATGTTGTCATGTCCATGTCACTATCACAATGTCTTCATCAAATGTACAACTTCACATGCCTAGATTCTATCCTGATTAGGAGATATCATCTAGTTACCATAAGCCGCTTCTCAGGAACACTACCTGAATATTGCTTCCACTGAATTACACATAACTATCATGAATAATTGAATTTCCATACATTTTCTTGACCACAATCTTAGGACATAATATAGATTAAGTCCTCAACTCTACATAGCTTGATCTTTAATACTCCACATGCACTAATTCAAAGATTGTCTGCTTCTCTACTAATCTCTATTAGATCATTTTGTTGACATCAGTGACAACCACAGTCATGAATGCAACATACAACTACTAAAAAATGATTCCAAATACTCCCTCATAGGATATATTCAACATTCATTCCTAATAATCTCCCCCATTGGCATTGATGGCAACATAGATGACAAAAAAACATCCAAGTTCCATAAATGCCAAACTGCAACGCTACTGCTCTAAAAACCTCTTCATCAATCAAATCAATCAATTTTTTCAATTCCTCTTCATCAATCAAATATTTTCAAGTTTTTCCATTTTATATTTCTTCATCTCCTCTAACAGATGTTTCTATTCTTTTTGTATCCTCTCCCTCGTTTTATTCTATTTTTTCTCTTTTCTCTTTTTTTGTGTTCTTTTCAATAGATGATTTTTTCATGTATCATTCTCCCCTATTGACATCAATGAAAAAAGCAAGCATCAATATGTCAATCTAAAACCTCAATGTCAAAAGATACTATTCAGAAGATTCCTTCATGACTCAGCTCAAAACACAAATACTACCCCATAGAGGAAGTACCAACATCTAGTCCAAAAAAGATAGAGCTCATATACCACTAGACTGATGCAACAATCTACATCACTTCCCAAAATTAATTTGGGGCATAACCCCAAGCATACCTCTCAAATACTCAAATGTATATTTAGGTAAGGGCTTTGTAAATATATCTACAATCTACTCTTTTTTACTTATATACTCAAGTCTAACTTCTTTCTCTGCAACTTTCTCTCTTACAACATGATACTTTATTTCTATATGCTTTGTCTTAGAATGCAATACAGGATTCTTAGACATACTTACTGTATTGGTGTTATCATAGTGTATAACAATAGGCTCATCAAATTTAATTCCAATATCCTTCAATATTTGCTTCATCCATATTATCTGATTACAATTGTTTACTTCTGCTACATATTCTACTTCTACTATGCTCTATGAAATGCAATTTTGTTTCATGCTTAGCGAAGAAACCAATCTTCCTCCAAGAAAAAATTCTCCACCACTTGTACTATTTTTTTCATCAACACTGCTTCCCCAATCTACATCTATATATGCACATAGGGTAAAATCATCATATTTTTCATACCATAACATATAGTCAATTGTGCCTTTCAAGTATCTCAGTATTCTTTTTATTGTTGCATAATGTGACTCTTTAGGATCAACTTGAAATCTTCCAACAATTCCAACTACATGTGATATGTCTGGTCTTATATGAGTTAAATACTACAATCCTCCAGTCATAGATCTATACTTCTTTTGTTCAACTGCAGGAGTTTCATCTATGCTAGATAACTTATGACTAGTTACCATAGGTGTGCCAACCGGCTTACAATTTTCCATTCCAAATCTCTGCAATAAGTCTTTCAGATACTTTTCTTGACATAAGAAAATACCATCACTATTTTGTACTATCTATAATCCTAGAAAATATTTCATCTCACCAATCATGCTCATTTCAAATTCAATCTTCATTTCATCTACAAATTTATCACTAGCTTCATCTTCTCCACCAAAGATAATATCATCAACGAAGATAACTACAATCAATAAACCATTCTCAATTTATTTTAGATATAAATTACTATTTTTTGTTCCTTTAGCAAATCCCAATTTTATCAAATACTTATCTAGTCTTGCATACCATGTTCTAGGTGCTTGTTTTAGTCCATATAAAGCTTTGTTCAATTTACATACCATGTCTCCTTCATGAGTCAAGGGAAAACCTTCAGGCTACTCAATGTAGACTTCTTCTTCTAATTCTCCATTTAGAAATGCTGACTTCACATCCATCTGATATAATTTGAATTTATTATAAGATGCATAAGCCAAAAACATTCTTACTGCTTCAATTCTTGCAACAGGTGCAAAAGTCTCTTCATAATCAATTCATTCCCATTGTGAGTATCCTTTACAGACCAATCTTGTTTTGTTCCTTAAAAATTATCCTTGTTCATTTATCTTGTTCTTGAATACCCATTTAGTTCCTATAACATTTTTATCTTTAGGTCTATGGACCAACTCCCAAGTCTTGTTTTTTTCAATTTGATCTAGTTCTTCCTTCATTGCTTTAATCCAATTTTCATCTTTACAAGCTTCATCAATAGATTTAGGTTCAATTTGAGAAATCAAACATAGTTCTTCTTGTACCTTATTTTGTGTTAGAACTCCTTTTTCTATGCTTCCAATAATATAATCAACAAGATGATTTCTTGCTAGATTCCTATTAGGTGTCACTATCTCAGTTCTTGTTTCAACTCCATGTTCTTCTCTAGGTTCTTCTCTTATTTCCTCAATGTGACTCTCATTCTGCAAATCACTGTCAGTTTCATAAAATAATTCAACATTTTTTGGATCAATTCTAGGATGAATTCCTTCATCTGATTCATAATCAAGCATTCTTTCTTGAATTTTGAACTTTTCATCAACTTTAGCATTTGCGCTCTCAACGATAGTTTTAGTTCTTTTATTGAAACATCTATAAGCTTTTCTTTTCAATGAATAGCCAAGAAATATACCTTCATCACTTCTAGGATCAAACTTTCCAATGTCATCATCTCTCTTAATATAACACTTACTTCCAAAAATTCTAAAATACTTAATTGATGGTGCATGTCCAAACCATGATTCATAAGTTGTCTTGTTTGTGTCTGCTCTGATTTGTACTTTGTTCATTGTATATACTATTGTATTCACTACTTCTCTCTAGAATGTCTTCACCAAATCATTCTCAAATAACATATCTCTTGTTGCTTCACTTACTAATATGCTCCTTCTTTCTGCAATACCATTTTGTTTAGGTGTTCTAGGGGCTGAAAATTGTCTCTTAATACCATTCACTTCACAAAAAGTATTAAATTTCTTTGAAGTAAATTCTCCACCTCTATTTGATCTTAAATATTTAATCTTCATTCCAGATTCATTCTCAACTTTGTTCTTAATTAATTTAAACTTATCAAATGCTTCAGAATTTTTTTTAATAAATACAATCCACATCATTCTTGTAAAGTCATCAACAAGAATCACAAAATACCTTTCACCATAGAGTCCTCTAGTCCTTGTGGGACCGCTCAAATCTGTATGAACAATTTCCAACTTCTCTTCTAGTCTCCAGTAGATCACTATGTAGACATCAATAACAACCATAGTCATGAATGCAATATACAACTACTACAAAATGACTCTGAATACTCCCCCATAGGATATATTCAGCATTCATTCCTAACAGTCATGTCTTCCTCTCTTTGCAATTTTTAATTTCCCTATTGTTGGAGAGAGAACCTTTGGATAGTGTGTCCAATCATCTTTGAGGTTAGGTAGGGTTTTTCTTTTTAGTGGGATGGAGAGGAATTTGGTACTTTGATTTCCCACTCTCCAATTTTGGAGACTTCTAGTGGACTTAGCAAGTTTTTTGTGGACTTAGCAAAGGAAGGCTTGTAGGAAGGGAGCTCTTCTCGACCCTCATTGCCATAGCTTGGAGAAATTTTGGTGCCCTTTCATGGAAGAATCATTTTTTATTTACTTGTTTGAATATGTAGATTTTTGTGTGATGGTGTACATGGTTTTTGTGAAGATTTTTGCTTTCCTTTCTTGGCTTCTTTTTTTAGTTTATTTGTTGGTTTTTTTTTTGTGATCTTGTTTTGTTGGGGTGTGCAAGGCTAAACTCACCCTTGGGAGGGAAGAGAACCTTGATGGGTGAAGGGCTTTAGTTGGGAATGTCCATTTAGTGTAGAGTCCTTCCTCATAGAGGAAGGGGATAAGCCATGGATGTATGGGCTCCATATTTTTTTACTTTTTTTTGGTGAAAGTGGACTATACCATTGAATATATAAATAAAAAACTAGTTCAAGAGCTCCATGGGGAAAGAGCTAGCAAGAAAACCTCACTTCTCAATCCAAATACAATTTAACCCGATGAAAGAAAATTAAAGGTTACATCGAATAAAAAAGGAAAACTAAAAATTTCTAATTAGTCCAAACCCAACATAACTAGCATATACTACATTTGCACAATATATAAAATTAAACCAAGTGAACATGAAAACCTATATACACGATAACCTTCACGGTGACCTGAATTTATACTCCCAGGTAGCAACTAGATGACCAATACTAAGTATCATCTCGGTGACTTGCACTATGCAATGATCAACAACATTACATATGTGTTGTCAAAATCATCTACAGTCAAAATTAGTAAAAAACCATATGCGCATCTCAGCTACACTTCTATTAGCTCTAAATCATGATGAACAAAATCAATATGGGACTTTGGAGACTAGTTGGTCGAGTATTTTATCTACATATTTGGATGTATGGGCTTCATGTTTCCATTGTTTGTTATCTACATATTTGGGGGCCATAAGGGTTGTTACTTGTGTATATAAATGGAAGGAATGGTATTTTTGTTATGGCCTTGTGAAGGCATTGATTTATAGTTTTGGGCCTTGTCGAAGGCATGGTTTCATATTTGTATGTCTTCTCCTACTTGGGTATTTTCCACCTTCACCCCTCTTATGGGTCCCAGGTGACCCATTGTGTAAAATCATTGGGAAGGGAATTCTTATGTGATTATGTGTTTTCTGGTTTTTATGGTGTATGTGTGTTTGAAGCATGTTTGTACCCACATCCATCTTTGTTTCCCCAAGCTCAGGGGTGGCCATATAATGGCCTAGATTGGGAGGTGAGCCTCCATGGTCAAGTGGTTATTTTTTTTGCATATTTCTACTTGAAAATCTTGCTGGTTTTGTGGAAGAAAAAAGAAGATTTTGTCATTTCTACTTGCAGATTTTTATGTGTAAAAAGGGATAAAAAGCCATGTGTAGAAAGTGGAGTAAAAAGGTCATGTAAATGCCTAATAGCATGTGAAATGCTTGTAAGAGTTTGTACTTAAATGTGAAATGTTTCTCCTAAAATTTCCATGTATTCTAAAGCAAGAAAATGTAAAAAAAATGTATTCCTTATGCTTGAATACAATAAAGTAACTTGCTGGTTTGTTTTTTCTATATGCATGAAAAAGTTAGATTTTCTTGTGAATGCAAATCTCTTTCCTATGTATGCAAATTTTATCTCAAGCATTTATTTGGAAAAGAAAAGAATGTAGAATTTACTTTCCTGTAGCCTAAGTTAGAAAAGATTTCATTTTCATGATTATGTTAGCTCAAAAAAAAAGGCATTGTATATACACTTATGTATATATAGTTGGGTATATATGCATAGATGCATATAATCTTTTGAAAAATATTTCTATGTTGGTACTTTAGAAAAATAGATTATATTTTTTCTATTATCTCAAATTTTACCTCAAGGAGGTATATACATCATTGTGTCTATATATATATATATATATATATATATATATATATATATATATATATATATATATATATATATATATATATATATATATATATATATATATATATATATATATATATATATATATGAGAGTATATACATATATATTAAAAATATATATGTATACACAATATCATATAAACATATATATAAATATACATAATGTATATATATTCTAGATGGATATTTAAGATTATTTCATTTCTTCCTTTTATAAATGTAATATATATATATATATATATATATATATATATATATATATATATATATATATATATATATATATATAACATTATACATATATTATAATAAATTAAAACTATTTAATAAAGTTTAAAAATGAAATATTAAATAAACAAAATTTAACAACACTTTACCTTTCAGCGGACTACCCCACCGTAATCCCAAAAGGGATATGTGGTGGGCACAGCCACCGCACCCCATTGGCAGATGCTGGACCTGCCACCACCACCCAATGGGTGTAGGTGGCTGGGCTCCCCCGCATACCCATTGGGGTGTGGGTGGAGCGAACCCTATCCACTGTCGTCATTCATTGTGTTGGGGGCCGGTCTACGCATGGCAGCCAGCTGCCCAACACAAAAAATTTTAATTTATTTTTTTATAATGTTTTCTATAAAATCAAACAAATATGGCATATTTAGATTTAGAAAAGATATTTAAAAACATGCAACATTTTAAACTATATTATAGTATTTCATATGCAACTTAGAAAAAATTTATGACTATAAATCCTAATAGAGAATAACTCTGTCATTTGAACAGAGAATTAATTATGAGGATAAAGAAAGTAAATGACATTTCTATTATTAGTAAAATTTTGGTAAAACTAGTGTAAAAATTTTAAGAACTAAATCTTGTATATAGCTGAATGTGGACCTCTAATCCAGCCACACACACAACATAGTCATTGCTCACAAATCGAATTCTGAAATTGAGTATAAATTACTCATTCCCAAAATTCAAGGTGAATCAACCTGTTGCCTCCTAATTAATCAAGGTGTCTAAATTACTCTCAAATTGGAGAGCCAACAACCATAAGACCGAGTTAATACGGAGGATTTGAAAACTAGAAAGATGAGTAAAATGAGATTAATCTAAGATGAATGTGCAATTGTAATCTAGAATGAAGATGTAATTTTAAGCGAAGAACTTGGAAGGAAATATGAAATGCAAATTTAATCTAAAGAACTTTGAAAGAAATATGAGATTAATCTAATAGCAATAAGCAAATTAATCTACTATGGAAATGCAATTGATACTAAATGAGAAATTAAGCTAATGGCAATTGAAAACTTGAAAATATGAAATTGAGATTAAAATTTTCTATAGTTTAATTACTCTCACAAATTGCCTTTTTTTGAATGAGGAAGAAGGTTCATTATATAGACAAGCTCGAGGAGGGAATGAAGAGGTTCTTGAAATGAAACAGTTGACTCTTCATTCCCAATTGAGACAAATATTCATGAATTACTTATTAAAAAGAATGAATTATTGCCACATATGGGTGACCATTCGTATATTTGAATTATTAAGTCCAAATAATATAATCCATTCAAATAACAAGTAATATTAATTCCTTTTATGGGTATTAGCTAAAGGGGGTGGATTTTTAATTTAATTTAAAGCACTTAAGACTTTAGAATTAAATTAATTTATCATAGGGATTATTTAGCTAATAAAGTCAAATACTTAGGAATTAATTATAGTGTGAGATTAATGCAAATTAGGGTTTTTGTAATTGACATCAAGTCAAAATAAAGTCAGGTAGGAGAGAGAAGATTGCCTAGTACAATAGGACTTTGAAGATGTGAAATTGAAGAAAATGCACCAAAATTGATTGAATTTATTAGGTGCCAATTTTGGGGTATTACATTTGCCCCTCTTTGAATTGATGTGCAAGTAGTGCGTTGATTCAAAGAATAGTCTGATGTGACAGATGATGAGAATTTTGAAAATCTAGGTTAGGATGCCAAGACACCGAACAGATCGAAGCATGATTTTTTGAAGTCTAAGCTAGATTGTGAAGACAACGGTCTTGAGAGGAGACTGGAATCAGGGTTAGATTGCCGCAATGCCCATTGATGACAGATGCAGATTTAGGACTAATCTCCAGAATCAGGGTTAGATTGCCCCAATATGAAACTTAGCCCTCTGAAACTCGGGTTAGATTGCCTAGATAACGATCCAAAAGAGATTTCAAGAGCCATCTCTAGAACGAAGCTTGACTCCCAGGAATTAGGGTTAGATTGCCCCAATACCTAAAGGATTTTGAGAACCATCTCCAAAATGAAGCTTGATCCTCGAGGATCCAAGTTAGATTGCCCAGATACCTAAAAGATAGATGACAAGATAACTAGATGTGAGGCACAAAGATGCCCATAGAGAAGAGATGCCCCAAGCAGTGAGGACTTTGATTTAGATTAGATTGAAATGAGACTAGTTCGACAAGATTCAAATGATGCAATCATCTTGCCCCCTCAGGAGAGAAATCAAAAGATGACATATTAGAAGGACGATTGACAACAAGAGGTTGCAAAGTAGAAGTAATCAGACTAGATTCGAGAAGCTGCAAAAGCAATTTGGAGTGATCGAGAGGTCCTGTTGACCAAGTTTGACCATGGTTGACCAAATTTTACTAGAGTTGACTTTGATGAAAACATTGAAGATCTCAAGAGAAAGATGAGGGGATGAGAATTTGGTAGGAAAATGATGCCAGAAGACTAATTGCCCAAGCGTCTGATCCCAAAGGGTCCCAGAATTTAAAACATGATTTTGAGCTATCTAGAGATGTTAGATTTCAATTTCGATCCCAAAAATGGATTCAGAGCAGTTGATTTAGCCAAGGGTGCAATTTTTGCGCAAAATGGAGCACTTTGAAAATTAGGTCAAAAAGTTATATAAGGTCCGGAGGGGTCATTTTCAATTCATTATTCACCTTTGTCTTCTTGTGAATTTGAGCTCTAAGAGATAGAGTGGAGGGCCTTCCATTATATATGCATCAATTTGAGCACTCGTGATGACACATCGGACCACCAGAGTATGACGCACCTGTAAGTAGTCGATAATCCTCCTTGCATTTCAATTTGTACTACTTTCTAGGTCGATTTAGGCTAGATTTGACAACTTTTAGGTTATGTTCTTCAACTATCACGTGAGGAAACAGTTTCCTCGCACCAACCTAGATCACCCCTTGTGTGAGGAAATGGTTTCCTCGCATGGGTTAGGGTTTCTTCACCTGGTCTCTACTTGAAGTTTCACGTGAAGTGCTAAGTCATGCCGCGTGAATTTTCTAATTCTCGCATAGGAGAGGATCTTGTCTCGCGTGAGGGAACAATTTCCTCACACAAAAAGCTGCTATAGTGTTGTAAAAATTTTGCCAAAATTCATCAAATTTGCATAAAATCAGCCAAGTAGAGCATCTCAGAGTCATGTCTAGGATAGATGTCTTGCTGTATTTATTATTGTTGTTTTGAAAATCATCATATTGAGATACTGATCAATGTCATCACTTGCTTTGCAGGTTGACTTCCCTGATATCACCTTCTGGTCACATCATCCAATGATCACTACCTTAGTATAGAGATAGATAGATGCTGAGAGTGCACACATTAAGGGGCTCATATTAGGATATTTGTGTGATATACCCAACATTTTGGGTAAATCATGGTCTTCTTGGTACACTTGTAGAGCATTTCCATTCGGAGATGAACACCTTCCATTTTCCGCTAGGGGAGATGACAGTCACTCCCGAGGATATATACAGGATCTTGCGGATACCCATCCATAGTGTCTAAGTAGAGTACAATGTATAGCCAAGGGTAGGCACAGTGGCATTGAGGACTATATTTTGAGATGATCTAGTGATGGGTTGGGCCATCTCTTGGGAGGATTTGATCATCAGGTACAATGGTGCTCATCCATTATCCATTGTCCTTGCTATGTTCCTAAGTTGTTATCTAGCTCCTGATCAAGGTCAACATGGTTTGGAGTGTGGTTGGGGCTCTATGCTGCAGTGGATGCTGGCCATACTAGCAGTCAGATTCAGATGGGGGGAGTGCATGCTTACCCATATGTACCATGAGATGCATGAGATAGTATATCGTGGTGCAAGGACCATGGTGACAGGTGTCTTCATTCTTCAGATCTGGGCCTAGGAGCATCTCCCTATTTGTAGGCCTATATATCATGATACATGGCATGCTCTTGAGCCATATATATATATATATATATATATATATATATATATATATATATATATATATATATATATATATATATATATATATATATATATATATATATATATATATATATATATATATATATATAGGTACATAGGTCCAATGACTCAGCCCTTGTTGAGTAAGATGGAGCAGTGGCGTGGATAGCTTGATGATATGGTAGCTATTTTCTAGAGGCCTCGGGTTGCTACTAAGCCATGGGATGATGCTCGTCATCAGCTTTCTTATATGTTTGTTTCATGTCCACTGATTGGACATAGTGTTACCATCATTGAGCACTTTCTTGTTACACATGTCTTGCATCAGTTCGGGAGATAGGAGGATATTTCCCATGAGTATTGCCCCTATGCCTGTGTTAGAGGTAGTTAGAGTCACCATTATGAAAGTGTCAAAAACCCTTAGTAGCTCATTTATTTGAAGCTCATTTTGCACGTTCCCTTGATGGTCTTTCCTAGAAATTATCCTCCAAGTGTGCATGTCCTTCAAGTTGTCAAGAAATAGCCTCCAAGTTAATCAAGTTCAAATTCAGCCTTCCTTGGTTGAATCTTTTCCAAGACTCATGCTTCACATGAACCACTTTGAACCACTTTGAACTTTGGTTCAAAGTAGTTCGAAGCAGTTCAATGAATGGTTATTTTTCTAACATCTATTTTTTGCAGGTGGGTCCTCGCCTATGTCACCTTTTAGCGGTGAACCACTTTGAACCACTTTGAACCCTGGTTCAAAGTTTTTCAAAGAGGTTCAAAGGCAGATAGCAGGAAGAGTCATAAGTGAAAGGATAGTTGATGGGATAGATGACATAAGCTGATGGTGAAATGATGGTTAAGTTTTTTTTAAGATAGGCAATTTAGATTTGAAGGGAGCCACGGGGCAAGCCTCAAAATAAAGTTTCAGGTTGTGATTAATGAAATCATTAACATGAGCAAGAGATATTATTTGGGGGATGATTAATAATGATATTAAAGTCTACGAATTTCAAGGACATCCTGTTGCTGAGTCATTAATGCTCACATCATTTGAAATTAATGTCCCTGACTAATGCTCATTAAAGTTGACTTTTCAGGGCACAATCTTTCAAAAATATAAACAACTTTGTAAGTGTTCTTCCCTTGTTATTAATCTACGGAGTCTCAGCTGTGGGAGAGAAAATTGTCCTAGTCTGGGTAGAACAGGTAGCTCCTAAAGCTCTTTTTCATTTCCTATTGCTATTTGATATATTGATTCAAGAGGGGGGAGCTTTAATTTTATTCCTAAGAAAGAAATGAGGTCTAGTATGCATTTCTTTAGGAATGTCAAGAATATGGAGTGTCGCACACTTGTTATCATAGATACAGACCTATTAGGGGTATCAATAGAGAAGTTGGCAATTGACCTCATGAACTGTGCAACAGAAGAGTATAGTTTAGAAGTCTTGTCAAGTGGGTTATTGGAAGCTGTTGCCTTCCTCCCATCAGCTGTGTGCCCAGAGTTGGTTCAACAATGTATTAACAGATATGATGTTAAAACCAAGTGTATAATGAATGCAAAAGGCCAAACCCTTGTCCCAGTTAATAGAAAAACTATCGTGGCTGTTTTTAAAATCCTAGAGAAATCCCTCATCAGTTTCACTCCTACCCAATCTGTAGCTCAGTATAGAGAAAAAATAGATAAAAATCATAGCCATGTTGCCCAGAAATGGACTCAAACCAATTATAAGGGAGGATCCTGGTTACCTAAAGTTCTCACTAAAGACCACATGAAGCCACTTATTCATGATGTGATAATGTTGCTTCACTGGATTAAAGGTTTAGAGGAGGTTCTCCTCTTTGAGGAGTGGATGTTTCACTTTATAGAGATAGTCTTGGAAGGGGGGCAACATATTGATTGGGCATAGATTATTGCTAATTCCCTAAGGGACCAACTTAAACAAGCCCAAGCCATTAGGAAGGAGTTCTTTATGTCTTCTTATTTGATATACTGCCTGGCATGCACATAGGATTGATCAGCCATTCAACATGTTCCTTGTAATGAAGATCTTCTCATCTATGAATACTGCCCCTTGCTAAGAAAGGATAAGATTTTAGAAGACTACAGGAAGGTTCATGATGTTTTTCTGGCAAGATTGTGTCAATAATTGGTAGGAGTTCCAAACCAAAGAGTCTCATTGGATGCGTAGAAATTGTTTCAAGCCTTCGGAAGCTTTTATATTCAATTTCCATGTTTCACTTACATCCAGGTCGGAGGCTTTGATGAAGAACCTCTTAGACTCTGGAGATTTTCTTTTGATTGTTTCATACTGGCAGAGGTCTGCAGGCAATTGTTCATAGTTATTAAAAAAACCCTTCCAGAAGAAAAGTGGCCTTCTATGTTTCTGGTTAAGATTGGCAACTTGGCCTGTAACAGTATGATGGATGCTTCAGTGATAGGAAGTAATCTATTAAGTTTCCACATGTCATTCTATGAGTTAAGGAGGGGTTTTGACAATAAGGGCTTTGCAAGACAAGTTTTAAGTCTAAGTAGCTATCCATCACCCAGTTCGCACCTTGAAGATTTATGGGAAGATCTTAGTAATGAAGAAGCAGTCTAGGAATGGGATCACTTGAGACTTGTAGTCCCACAGATCAAGCTGTTGCAGTTAAAATTTGATATAGAGGGAATAGATGAGGATAGTTCTGAAGCTGTAAGTTTAGATGTCATCAATATAGAAGCAAGAAGTCCACTAGTTATAGACTAGAATAGGAAAGAGGAAGATGATATAAAGTTAAGAACCTAAACCATATTTGGGGTTACAAAAACTTGGTTGAAAGAGAAGAGAAGGAAAGGAGCAAAGAACCCCCCTCTTGAAAGGTGTAGTACTCGATCAGCTCTAAAAAATATGAAACATGATTCATCTAATGTGTCTCATGTGGTTCCTAATGCAGGTAAAATCACATCCCCTAAAAGAAAGGTGGTTTGCAGTGGCATCCTACCACACCAAGATCGAGACCTAGAACAAGATCAGAAAGGTATTCTCAAATGGCATCTTTAGGACTTGACTATCTAGATGTTGAGATTAATGATGAAGATATCTCCTTTCCATCGAATCAAAAAGAAATGGTTCAAGAGATTCTCACCAGTGATACAGAAGTACCTCAAGCTGAAAGCACCCCTGTCAAAACACCCGATAACCAAATAATGACTGGTTCAGTTCCTCCTTGGCTGATGGAAACAGTAAGTAAAAGGAAGAGTTATCAACCTATTTCTCTACCTATGAAATAAATTGTCACCAAGTATGCCACCTGGACCCATAAAGTTAAAAGGATGAAAATAGATGCAAGGCTATCCACTGATCCATCCACTAGAAAGGTAACAGTAGAGATAGCAACTTTCAAGCATAAAGAAGAAACTCATGAACCTGAGGTGAAGGATTTTGAGATCATGAAAATGGAACTAGGGGTTTTGACCAGGGATTCAAAAGATCACATTTTCAAGTTCTCGAATGATCAAATGTTGAGTCAATCACAAAAAGATGGGAAAGAAAAATGTGAGTTAAAGCAACTGGTGTCAACCATGGTTGAGTTTATCTCCTCACTCATTGATGTTGCAGCACTTCCACTGGCCCAGTCCTCACAAGATTTTGATCTAAATTTAGTTGAAAACCAAAGGCTAGTGAAACAGATGCAATAGGGTAGAGTTCTGATGGAGGTCATGAAATCTTAGATAAATAATGTAATCCACGAAGGGAGCACTTTCATCTAGGAGTTTATATCTACTTGCTTAGATGGAGAAGGATTACTCGGTGAGATTCAGACCCTGGTTCCAAGCTGGGAAATGGAAGAAGAGAAATGTGCAACAATCATCATTCAGGTTCAAGAAATAGAGGCGTATGGTGTAACTCAGTTCTTTGCAGAAAATTTGATGAAGTTGGTAGATCCTTGTATGCTATTCATCTTGAAACAAAATTTTGGCTGGAAAAATACAATGTTTAAAGCTACAATCTCTCAAGCCAAAGCAATAGAGAAAGAGGTATTGGATATGCATGTGGATTCCCTTAAAGACATCAAGATAGTGAATCCCTCAAGTATTTTACAAATTGATGAAGGTAATAGGGACATAGATGCCATGGTCAAAATCTTTACAAACACCATGAATGCTCTTAAAGAAAATAAAGCATCGTTGGTTCAGGATTTCACCAGAATTACAAACATGGAATCCATGTTGCTGTTGAATAGGGGGTAGTTACCTGAGTAGGTGAAGAGAATTAAGGAGTTGAGATGGGAAAAGAATGCAACTCGAGTGAAGCTAACAAGTCTGAAGAATCTACATTTTCAGCCAACTCAGAAATTGGTGAACGTGTTTTGATCCTGGAAGCTCATACAGACTGCCACATCAAAAGGTCTTGCAGGGAGTTAGCATTTTTCGAGATAGCATTTACCTTTATTTCTATTTTAAAAGACATGTGTTATGATACTCTCATTTTAAGTTGTTAAACTAGTTTTTAACAGTTTTTCTGGTGTCTGAGAGGCCAGGTTTTTTTGGAGGCTCTCTCGTACCTAAAACTATAAATGTTGGAGCATTGAACTATGAAAGGGTTAGAAAAGATAGTTAGAAAGGTAGATAGTTTTTCTAAATAGTTAGCATAGTCTTTTAAGTTCGGAAGCAGTTTGTGACTTATTTTGATTAGACTTTGATTTGATCATATATGAATATATAGATGCATGGTATGATTTAGATCTTTGAATCAAAATCTGGAATGTATTGATTTCTTTGAAGATTGGTACATTTAAATTTGTGCATGTATTATTTATGTTCAGTCACTTCTTGTTTCTTTCTAGTTTTTCCTTCTTGAGTTATTTTATAGGTTATTTGTTTTAGAAGTAATTAGTAGATCTTAGTTTTCTTCATAGTTAAATGTAATCATTTGTTGATTCTTTAAATTACCTCAATACCCAAGAGTATTTGAGTGGTCCTTCCACACTTTCTAGTTAAAAGTGTATGTATTTACTTTCATGTTGATAATTCATTGAATATCCTACAAGGAAGCTAAACCTTCAAAATTCAGAGGGAAGCAATTTCTAATGCTTACCCAACTATTGATGAACTGTTTGTCTTCAAGAGCATAGATTTTTTATTCAATTTCATTTAAGAAGAAGAGGACAAATCTGTTCACTGACAGCCCGCTTCACCGATGAGAAGAAGAAGGGGTGGCATCTAAGATTAGATCCGAGTAGATGTGTGATCAAGGCACACATAACTCAGGCCTAATGGGATTATATGGTGGACATCACCAATGCAGGGATGATGCCTGCATACAGGGATCACTGCCTAGCCCATCCATTTCCTAGATTTACAGATCCTATTGGGATGGGACAAGGAGTACAGCAGTAGGTACCAGCCTAGCAGCAGGTACCAGTATAGTAATTTGTATAGCAATAGGCTACATAGTAGAGGCCACAAGCACAGGAACAATAGCAATAGGTACCTATACAGTAGTAGGTACCATTACAATGGCCTGGGAAGAGAGCATTGAGGCCCAAGTCATTATAGACAAACATCCCCCCGAGGACTATGGGGTCTGATGTAGGTGCTAGGGGCAGTGGGACTCAGTAGAGATCCACCAGGTAGAGGACAGGGAGTCCATCATAGTAGATACCTTTGGGTGATGATATAGATATGCAAGATGTTCTAATAGGAGAATAGGCACCACAACTACAGGAGGCTCTTAGGAAGAGTCGCGAGAGGGTCAGGCAGGTACAGAGTGAGAGAGATAACTACCACACATGAGTCATTAGAGAGGAGACTTTCATAGCTGACAGAGATGCAAAGATCAGGTAGCTACGAGAGGAGCTAGCGGGGTCACAGATAGAGACCAAATATGAGGCTACTCAGGTAAATTACTATTATGCAGCATATTGTGGAGCCATTCCAGATGTATCAAAGTAGGTGCCTCCATTTTTTGAGTACACTGGAGCACCACAGGCACCTCCGCAGAGACTGATGCCACCCCTATAGGCACCAGTACAAGCACCACCACCACCTCCTCCTCCAGGTGGTGATGGGGAAAGTTAGCTTAGCATGATATCATATTGTAGACCATTTTTTATATTGTGCTCGAGTAGCACCATTATTTTGTACATGACATTGATTCGATCAAGATATATATATGAGATCTCTATTTTGACATCATCATACTTGTTTATATATTGCTTTGATGTTGATGTTTTATGAGATGTTTCCTAGATGCTTTAGATGTATGGATTAGATATGAAATGCACATGCTTTCTTTTATGATATGAATATGCACATGTTTAAATGCAATGATAGATGATAGATGGATATGCATATAAAAAATGTAATGTATGATTTCATTTCTGCTTATAATGGATGCACATGAAAATGAATATGTAAATGTATATGAATTTTATGATAATGCAATGAATATGCAATGTATGTGGTACTAATCATCTGATGCAGGATTTAACAATATATGACAAGTACTAGTCAAAAGAATGTTTCGAAGATCGAGAGCGAGGATCAAAAACTTGTGTAGTCAAGGTGAACCTGAGACAAAAGATGAGAACCTTCGATGAAGAGATCCAGAATACAATCAAGAGATCACCAAACACTATCTCAATGCAAGCCTAGAATGAAAATGCAAGCCTAAACTAGATTCATCCCTAGGACTTGGTTGTTGGACTCATCGTATTTATCATCATTGAGTTCTTTTAGGCACGGGATGATCACAAGATGCCATACAATTCTCACTAATTTTGCAATCATGAGAATATGAATATGACATTAGTCTTAGATTTGTCAGAATGAGGTGTAAGCATTAAGGTACAAGAAGCCAGAATGACCTGAACACCTATTCCTTTTGATTTAGCAAGTTAACATAAGCATCAAAGCATAGTTGCTAGAATGCCCTAAATGTTGCTTGCGAACAAACACACCAGACACACAAGAGTTCCTTCCTTTGCCAAAGATTTCTTGCAGTGACCCTTACGTTCACTTAGTAGGACGAGTGTCAGCAATTTTGCTTGTAGTAGAAAGAAGTCACTCGAAACAAAATGTAATACCCCAAAAATGGGCTATATGTTCATTAACCTCCAATATCAACAATTCGAATGAAATTGACATCGAAGTCCTAACCTAAGGCACATCTAAACATCATCGAATCATAATTGATTATCTTAAATTCTGCATCGGGGAATATTCCTAGTAATATTCCTAATTATCTTAATTATCTTTAATTTAATGATTATTTGGCGATAAATCCAATTTATCCTAAAGTTTGATTAATTAAATATTTCCATATTTAATTAATTAGATTTAATATTTGCCACTTAATTATTTAATTAAATTTAATTCTATCTATTATTAATTAAATTATTTAATTTTGACAATAAATCCAATATCCTATGAATAATTGATTAAATTCTTATTTAATTAATTAAAGCAAGTTGTCATTATTTAATAATATAATTTTTAATAAAAGTTTGGTAAAATAGTTGATTAACCCATAAATTAATTATTTTATTTCAAAAAGCAGTTAAGTTGAGAATAAATCACTTTATTTATCTATTAAATCATAATTATCCATGTGCACATTCAAGGACCAGTTATTCATTTGTCCTATGAATAAATCACTTTATTTATTTATTAAATCATATTTATCCATATGCACATTCAAGGACCAGTTAAACTCAAAATTGGAAAATCAATGCAAGTTGTTAGCTTTTTGAAACTCAACATCTTTTTGAGTTTTAAAGTGGATCTAAACTTCTAATTCGAGTTGAACCTGCTTTTGCATGATTTTTGTGACTTAATTATCTGTTATTATCAGATAACTCAAAAATCAAGCTAAGTTATTTGAGTGATTTATGGCTTTTATCCATGCACCTCCAAAGCCTTGGATTTCTATAAAATCAAGGCCTCAGCTCTTCACAAATCATCTCATATTTTTGCACAATCACGTTGGAGAATTGGAGGCTAAGGAATCAACTTGCGAATTCAAAGCTTTGTGAGATCAATTTCAATTGCATAGCTTTTATATCTTAGCATAGAATTTCATAGCTTTCATATTATTGTTAGAATCTTCATTCTCATATTGCATATCATTGTTAGATTAGCATTGCATATCAGTTTTCAATAGCATTCATAGCATATCAAGTTTTCATTCCTTATTGCATCATAAAATCCAAAAAAATAGCTTAATTGCATTCATATTTCATATCTAGAATTGCATTCAAATCCTTCATTTAGGTGTCATCTAGGTCACTGATCTTGATTACAATTTGAGAACATCAATCTCGCACCTATTAGAAGGTAGTAAATCACTTGGTTAGATAGTTTTCAATTTTGCACGATTTTGATTATCACTAACCTCTAATGTTTTACTAAAGTGTTATGTCTATAGATCAGGTACAATTTTCACAAACACACATGGTATCATCTCTGATGGTGTTGTTGACACTATCCGCACCCCATCAAAGGCACCGGCCTACAATCTCACCCTTGCCACCAAAGCCATTGAAGCTTTAGAGCAAAAATCTGTTGAACCGTCTCCAAAGAAGCCATTCAAATGATGGGATAATAAATGAAAGTTTACTCCCCTAGGAGAATCTTTGGAATCTACCCTGAGAACCCTGATAGCTGATAACATGATCTCTTTACCACCAATCCAAAACCCTGATCCGGATCCAAAACCATATTGGTGGAAAGATAATGAATTGTGTGCTTTCCATCGGACTAAAGGCCACAAAAATAATGGATGCTTCCCCTTGAAGCATACCATTCAAGACTTGATAGATCAAGGGGACATCATGATCAATAATCCTACCAGCAATAATGATCACACAACATTTACAGAACTGTTTCCACAACATGGCAAGGGAGTTTCCACTTCTCAGCCTAACATGGGGGCAAAATTCAACTATGCTTACCCTGGAAACAATGCTGTCATCAATATGGTTGAGCCATGTCTCTCTGAGAGTTGCAATGTCATCATAATTATGTGAAGAGATAGAAATCATTCCTCAGCTAATGCGGTTACCAGATCACAAGCTCAGGCTCATCTAAAAGGACAAACACCAAGTTCATCTAATGTCCCTAAGATACCTTTCAATCTCACATCTACTTCTAAATAGAAGGTTGCCTCGAAATCTTCCAATCCAAAGGATACAAGACCTATATCTTACAGCATCATCCAACAACTCCAGCATACCAATGCCAAAATCTCTATGTTTGAGTTACTCCGAATATCTCCAGCTCACAGAGATATCCTAGACAAAGCTTTTCTCAGCTCTAATGTTCCTGATGATCTAGATCTAGACATGTTCCAGACTATGGTTGGTCATCTAACATCTCCGCAATATATCTCCTTTTCAGAGGAAGATGACAACTCCCTAAGTCACCCACATAATCAGCCCTTGCAAATAGAAGTCTTGATCCAAAACCGTCAAGTCAAACATGTGTTGATAGATGGGGGCACAGGCCTCAACATTTGTTCTTATAGCTTAATCACACAGTTGGGATTCTCAGAGATGGCTATTGATCCTCGAAAGAAGATCACCATAAAAGCCTATGACAAACAAGAAAGAGCTTCTAAAGGCACCATTGTCTTACCCATCCGAGTGGGTCCGATCATCAAAGATACCACATGTCAGGTGCTTGATCTACCATTGGCTTACAATATCCTTCTAGGGAGACCCTGGATCCATGAAATGCAAGCCATTCCTTCTACGTACCATCAATGCTTGAAATTTCCCTATGAAGGAGTGGAGGTTACTATCCCAGTAGATCTAAGTACAACTTGCAATACATTGAAGGAAAGTGTCGATAAGCTTGTTCCCAATAACAGAGAATCTTCCATCAAGTAGTTAAATGTTGCTTCCACATCTAAGATGGACAACATTGCTAAAGAGATCAATATCAAAGAAAATGGGATGGGAGAATACACTATAGAGCCAGTCTTGTCTCTAACATCTCTCCCTATCTCGCCTAAGTCATATGGACAATCCTTGAAGTAGTCTAAATCAGAACCTAAGGAACCTATGGAAGCATACAAAAGAAATTTTGTGGCGGAGCAAGTATCCAAACAAGAATTTGAGGAGGATGAAGCTGTGCTTGCATGGCTATACAAAGAGGATTCTGAATCTAAAATTGTCCAACCTAGTGAATCTATAGCACCTACAATCCCTTCTAATTCGTATGGTCCAGGGAACAAATTAATAGCTAAGATGGGATATTCCAGTCAAGGACCTCTAGGAATTAGAGGAAAGGGTCTTGTGACACCCATTCCACATACTGGTAGAACAAACAAAGATACTGCAGGCTTAGGCTTTACAAAGAGACCTTATCATCTCAAAGGTGGTTGTTCTCATGTCATAGAACAAATTGCACCAGGAGAACCCCTTCTCAAGAAAGAAGAGACAGAACCCTCAGATGATGATTTAGATAGTTCAGAACTCATCCCCTATGAAAAATTGCCTAAAGAGATCAAAGATCTTCTTGATGATAAAGATGATCCTATCAAAAGAATTAATGTAGTAGAAACACAAGAACCTAATGTAGCGCAAGAGATGGTTGCACCACAAGAACTAGCCAATCTCAAAGGTGATCAAACTAATCTAGAAGCAGAGAGTAGTGTTTCTAACACTGATTCCCATGAATATGAATTCAAGTCAGAGATTGAGGGTAATCCTTCTTGGGGTATTCATCCTGATTTCACATATTTTCTAAGATTTCCTAGAGATCCTGAATCAGAAGCTGAGTCAAATGACTATGAATGGGGTGCCATTCCAGAAGAAGATGAGCTTATAATAGAAAAATATATTGATTTTATTCACCAATATGTATCTCAACCCAATGTAGGTCTAGAGAGAAACAATGAACTTAACATGTCTGATCCACCTATGGCTGAAGAGGACTCCCATGATAATGTTGAGCCTATTCATGAATTGAACATTTTGAGCTATAATATCACCTTTGAACTTGAACATCAAGTTAGGACCAATGATGACATATCCCCATCTGTGAACACCATATCCCAAGCCTTTCCTTCTTTAACTATCCAACGCTGTGATCTTATCAACCAAACTTCCACAAACCCAAACCATGGTATTTATACCTTCCCAAATGACTATGCCCTTGCCTACTACCTCAATGCAGTTGAGGCTATGAGTACTTCCATCAGTGAACTGAACGTCAGCATGACCAAGTCAGACATCAAATATCTTAGTCAGAAAAACAAGAGTAAAAAGAAAAAGAAAAAGAGTTCTAAGGGTGAAAACCACTTTGTGGCAGTCTCAGAACTGACAAAAGAAAAAAGAAAAAATGTATCTGAAGGTGAAAACCTCTTTGAGGTGCCTAAGGATGAGATATTTGATGTCCTTCCGAGTCATTTACAGGATAGATCTCCAGTTTTGATTGAGCCAACTCAATCCATCAATTTGGGTACAACAGAGGAACCACAATTGGTACATGTAGCACAATCTCTATCAGAAGAAGAGAAACAAAAATTCACTACATTCTTATCAGACAAAAAGATCAACTTTGCATGGAAATATTTAGATATGCCAGGATTGGATCCCAATCTCATTATGCACCATCTATCCATTGCTCCTAGAGTAAAACCAATCAAACAAAAATTGAGAAAGATGCATCCTCATGTTGCACTCTTAGTCAAAGCAGAACTAGAAAAACTCCAAAAAGTTGGATTCACCTATGTCATAGACTATGCTAAGTGGATCTCTAACATTGTACCTATTTCAAAACCAGATGGTTCAATCAGAGTGTGTACGGACTTTAGAGATGTGAACAAAGCATGCCCTAAGGATGACTTTCCACTACCTAACATTGATATGATAGTGGACATGACTGTGGGCTATGAAATGTATTCTCTTATGGATGGTTTTTCTGGATACAACCAAATCAAAATTGCTCCAGAAGACCAAGAGAAAACTGCATTCACATGTGCGTGGGGAACCTTCTGTTGGAATGTTATGCCATTCGGACTCAAAAATGCTGGAGCTACATATCAAAGAGCAATGACATCTATTTTTCATGATATGATGCATAGAACAATGGAGGATTATGTGGATGATACCTTGGAAAAATCCATGATTAGAACTGAACATCTAACAGACTTGAGCATGATCCTCGACAGAATGGAAAAAATTTGTCTTCGACTAAATCCTAAAAAGTGTGCTTTTGGTGTCACTTCTGGAAAGCTCTTAAGATACATAGTTTCAAAGAAAGGCATTGAAGTTGATCCGACTAAAGTCAAGGCTATAATAGAGATGCAACCTCCCACAAATATTAGTCAAATGAGGATGTTGCAAGGTAGGGTACAGTCCATCAGAAGATTCATATCACAGTTAGCTGACATATCACAACCTTTCACAAAGACATTACATAAAGGTGTGACCTTTGCATGGAATGAAGACTGTGCAAAGAATTTTGATCATATCAAGAATTATCTCTCAAATCCTCCTATCTTAATGCCTCCTATTCATGGGAAGCCATTAATATTATATGTCTCCGCAATAGATACATCACTGGGGGCATTGCTAGCACAACATGATGAGAACAAAAAGGAAAGAGCCATCTACTATATAAGCAGAACATTGGTGGCATATGAAAAGAACTATTCTATGATTGAGAAAGCTTGTCTCACTGTGATCTTTGCATCACAAAAATTGAGACATTACATGTTAGCTCATACCATGCATCTAGTAGCAAAAATTGATCCACTGAAATACCTACTAAGCAAGGCGGCCCTCACCGGTAGACTAGCTAAATGGGTCATGCTTCTAAGAAAATTTGACATTGAATATGTTGAAAGAAAAGCTATCAAAGGATAGGTCATTGCTGATCAATTAGATGATGCACCCATGTTTGATGATACACCCATGCAAATGGAATTTCCTGATTCCTCTATCATGCACCTCTCTTCTAGAACATGGCGGTTATTCTTTGATGGCTCCTACACACAGAATGGATCTGGAGCAGGCATATTGTTCATCACTCCTCAAGGATACTCAATACCCAAAGCATTTAGACTAAAGTTTCCTTGCACAAACAATATTGCTGAATATGAGGCACTTCTCAATGGTATGAAAATGGCAATACAGTGGAGAGTTACAAAGATGCACATCCATGGAGACTCACAACTAGTTATCCACCAAGTCAATGATGTGTACCAAACCAAAGATGAAAAGCTCATTCCTTACAAGAGAATGGTAGATGATTTAAAGAAATACTTCATCTCTATCACATTTGAGCAAATACCCATAATGGAGAATAAGGCTGCTGATGCAATGGCGACATTATCTACTCTCTTACAATAGCTCGAACATGAACTACACTACGAGTTCCTGGTGGAAGCCCTATCCTATCCTGCAAATGACTCCCCTGAAACTCGCATGATCTGCACTGTTGTAGGTTATGACTCATCTCGCTACAAAAATCTATTCTCCTATCTCCATGACCAAATCATCCCTGAGTCCTTTAACCATTTTGAGAAATGAAACCTTATCCGATCCGCATCTCGATATGTCATCATTGGTAATGATCTATACAAATGAGGTCTAGATGGTACACTACTTAGATGTTTAGAACGGGAAGAGTCTCAACATGCATTAGAGGAAGTCCACGAGGGTATATGTGGATCACACTCAAATGGTTTAATGTTAGCTTGAAAACTTATTAGGGCTGGGTACTATTGGCCTGAAATGGAAAAAGAGGCTATTAAATTTGCTAAAAACTGTCAACAGTGTCAAATACATGGCAACTTGATTCATGCTCCAGGGAGAGATCTGATTCCTTTTACTACACAATGGCCTTTTCAATAATGGGCATTTGATCTCATAGGCACTATCCATCCGCACTCTTCTAATGGACATACCCATATAATCACAGCTATAAATTATTTTACAAAATGGGTACAAGCAATTCCTCTAACACAAGCAACGGGGAAATAGATCTCTATGTTCATCCTGAACTACATCATTTGCCGATATGGGATCCCTCATTCCATAGTCACAGACAATGGGGGACAATTCAAAAATAAGGACCTACATGACTTATGTGCCAAATTCAAGATTACTCAACATTGATCCTCTATCTACTATCCTCAAGGGAATGGACAAGCTGAAGCTTCAAACAAAAATCTCCTGAAGATCTTGCATAGAATAGTAAATAAAATAGGAAGAGACTGGCATCTCATGATCAATCCAGCTCTCTGGGCCTACAGGACTAGTATCAGAACACCTACAGGGGCTACACCTTTCACTTTAGTTTATGGGTCTAAAGCAGTACTACCTATTGAGGTTGAAATCCCATCACTCAGAATCAGAATGCATGGGCTTGTCACTGATGAAGACTACAGAGTGTCTAGGTTACAAGAACTTGAACTACTAGATGAGCGCAGGCAAGTAGCGTATGATCATCTCAGAGTGTATTAGAAAAGAATGTCTAGAGGCTACAACAAGAAAGTTTGACAAAGAGAATTTCAGGTTGGTGATCTAGTCTTGAGAGAAAATCCTAAAAATCAATCACATCGAGAACGTAAGGGGAAGTTCGAACCCAATTGGCTAGGTCCCTTTGTTATCACTGCTACTTTTGGCTCTGGTGCCTATCAACTCTCAATGACTAAAGGAGAATAGCTCCGAGAACCAATCAACATTCTCCATCTGAAGAAATTCTACGCCTAAGGCATTCAGTGCTTGGTAAATGTCCTAAAAAAAATCTTAAAAATTAGAAAAAGTCCTGAAAAAATGAACATCTTGGTGAAAACCTAGCAATAGGCGCCTTGATGATTCACAAAAAAATTGAAAAAAATATCAAAAGTACAAAAAAATTGAAAAAATGAAAAATACAAAAAAAAAAAAAAAAAAGTGCCTTGGTGAAAACTTGGAAACAGGCGCCTTGGTAGCAAAAATAGAATCTCTACCAAGATGGTGAAAACTTGGCAAATAGGCACCACTTGTTCCAAATGCTCCATCTATCAGCACAATCTTGGTCTTTCCCAGCTTTCAATCTTGCTTTAGTTTGTACATATCTCTCGGTTTGTTTCTGCATTTCCAATTTTCAATAAGTCAGTTTGTACACCAATCAGCTTGAGCGTCTGTATCCTATCAATGTTCAAACTTGGGGGCAATCAATGTCATATCCTATGGCCTCCAATGTATCTTAGACGTGTCCTATCCAGTCAAAATCCTTTAAAGCTTCATGTGAGTCAGTCAGTGAGTCTCATCTCCAAAAAGGATTTTGCATCTATAACAACGCAATTAAACTCAAACTGAAAACAATCTGTGCTCCATGCTCTTATCTCCTTGTATGCTTACTGATTCGCATTGAGATTTTTGCATATTGTGTCACTTCGAGCTCTTCGATGATGTCCTTTATAGGATTTAGAGAGTGATGACTAGGGGCATAATCTTTTCTTTGTCTTCTGCTTGTATGTGAAAATCTAACAACTTTGGAAATTCTGGATTGAAATGGTGTCCGACTATAAGAGCCTCTATCTCGAATTGGATGGCCATGCGTACCTCGACCATTGATACCCAAAAAATTCAAGAAAGTTTGATCTAACTATTGTCTTTTTGAGTAAGTTCTTTCTCCTACTGTGGAACGCGATCTTGCCTAAGGATGTGAATGATAAAGGGTCACTACAGGTAATTCACATTGGATTTAGAATGATCTCTTGACTGTTTGATGTGTTTGCAATGCAAGGCATACTCAGGTCATCACGATGTTTATGTTTTGATGCTTATACAAATTGCTATATCAAAATGGACATGATATTCAGGTCATCTTGGCGTTTGTGCCTTGGTGCTTATATCTAATCCGACCTTCCAAAAACAAAATCAATATTCATATGTCCATGGTTGCCTAGCCAGTGGGTGTTGTATTGATTCTTGCGCATACAAATCAATATTCATATGTCTATGGTTTCATGGCTAGTGGGCATTGTATTGATTTATCTAGTTACCTAAAAGTTCAATGATGATAACAAATCGACATATGATCAGTGACTAGGTCCTAGGTCTTAGGTTGCATTTCATTTTGCATGTCTCTTTGCATTTTGCATGTTTGCATGATCTCCCAATGGCTAAACGAACTTCAATGCTTAAACGATTCTTCAAATTGCCTCTTCCAATCTAACAAGAGCTAAATCCCACATGAAGGTTCCTCCAATGAAATAGCAAGTAGAATCCTTTTTCGGGATCAAAATTCAAATCTGAGATCATTCATATTATTAACTGCTTGCATATTCGACCTTCTATCATCACAGAAATCCAATATTCAACTTAACTGGTTATCTTACATCAAACTATCAAAATTTCAACTTGGTCAACCATGGTCAACTCATGGTCAAACCTAGTCAACCTTGGTCTCCAGGACCTCTAAATGATGCAGAATGCACTCTTGAACATGTATAACCACTTTTCCCATCAATCAACATGCTTCTGAGCTCTCAACGCTGACTTTTCTTGTCAGATTTCAATTTTAATCCTGAAGGGGGCATGGTATTGCGCATCATTCAAAGTCTGTAAATCAAAGTCTATCAATATCTTACATCAGTGATCAAGACAACAATCACGTCTAGTCGCTGATTCATCAAAAGTCCTCATCGCTCGAGGCAAATCTATCATCACTTGGGGCATATCAGATTCATCGATCCATATCAATCTGGTATTCTCTTAATCTTGTAAACTATATCAATTTTTTTTGCAACCATCAGATCATAGTGTTCTTTCCTTGGTTCTTCAGCAACTAAAGGGTTCGGATGTGATACCTGCTAGTTCTACTAAGACAATCGAGTCTAGAATGGGTCACTCACTTCTTATCAATCCTAAGGTTCAGAATCAGGCATTTTGACACTTTTTTGCAATCATAGGTTCATTTTCTGCTACAGTGAACATTATCTTTGGTCATTCAGGACCTATTATCTCCATATCAAATCAATATCAATCAGCTTCTGTCTCATATCAATTATCAATTTCGAATCAGTTTCATATCTCTATCAAACACAGACTATCTTTGAACCATTGTGCTTCACACAGTAATTCAAAGAGGGGAAAAATGTAATACCCCAAAAATGGGCTATAAGTTCATTAATCTCCTACATCTTCAATTCGAACGAAATCGACATCAAAGTCCTAATCTAAGGCACATCTGAACATCATCAAATCTAATTGATTATCTTAAATTCTGCATCGGGGAATATTCCTAGTAATATTCCTAATTATCATAATTATCTTTAATTTTATAATTATTTGGCAATAAATCACATTTATCCTAAAGTTTGATTAATTGGATATTTTCATATTTAATTAATTAGATTTAATATTTGCCACTTAATTGTGTAATTAAATTTAATTCTATCTATTATTAATTGTATTATTTAATTTTGACAATAAATCCAATATCCTATGAATAATTGATTAAATTTTTATTTAATTAATTAAAGCAAGTTGTCATTATTTAATAATATAATTTTTAATAAAAGTTTGGTAAAATAGTTGATTAACCCATAAATTAATTATTTTATTTCAAAAAGCAGTTAAGTTGAGAATAAATCACTTTATTTATTTATTAAATCATATTTATCCATGTGCACATTCAAGGACCAGTTAAACTCAAAATTGGAAAATCAATGCAAGTTGTTAGCTTTTTGAAACTCAACATCTTTTTGAGTTTTAAAGTGGATCTAAACTTCTAATTCAAGAACTGTGCTTTTGCATGATTTTTGTGACTTAATTATCTGTTATTATCAGATAACTCAAAAATCAAGCTGAGTTATTTGAGTGATTTATGGCTTTTATCCATGCACCTCCAAAGCCCTGGATTTCTATAAAATCAAGGCCTCAGCTCTTCACAAATCATCTCATATTTTTGCACAATCACGCTGGAGAATTGGAGGCTGAGGAATCAACTTGCGAATTCAAAGCTTTGTGAGATCAATTTCAATTGCATAGCTTTTATATCTTAGCATAGAATTTCATAGCTTTCATATTATTGTTAGAATCTTCATTCTCATATTGCATATCATTGTTAGATTAGCATTGCATATCAGTTTTCAATAGCATTCATAGCATATCAAGTTTTCATTCCTTATTGCATCATAAAATCCAAAAAAATAGCTTAATTGCATTCATATTTCATATCTAGAATTGCATTCAAATCCTTTATTTAGGTGTCGTCTAGGTCACTGATCTCGATTACAATCTGAGAACATCAATCTCGCACCTATTAGAAGGCAGTAAATCTCTTGGTTAGATAGTTTTCAATTTTGCACGATTTTGATTATCACTAACCTCTAATGTTTTACTGAGTGTTGTGTCTACAGATCATATACAATTTTCACACATATGGAAACAACCTCACCAAAGTGTCCACATAAAAGGAGTTGAGGTACACATGGCCATTCAATACAAGATGAAGGCTCTTACAAATGGACAACCCTCTTATGTGAATTCAATGGATCATTGGAACTAAACCAGCAAACAGAAAGCAAAGAAAAGATCATGCCCCTAGTCTTCACTTCTCTCAATCAAGGAGACGTCTTAGAGTTGCTCAAGCAGGAATGATAAAGCGAAAGAACAACACACAAAAGAAAATCTTAGCATACTTCAAAGAATCACAAATTTAGTTTTAGTTTCAATTTACATTTCTGATCAAGTAGATTGAAGTCAGATCGGAAGAATACAGTGCGAGAAGTCATCTCAAAGAGCGAATCAAAGAGCTAAACAAAGTATCGACAGGAAGACGCAACAAGAAATGCTGGTGACCGATACAAGAGAGATCCTCAAGGAGAGAGATCTCAGAAAAACTAGTGAAACATTAGTAGGTAGACACAGTGAGAACCACTAGTGACTAATGTACAAGGAATCCTCAAGGTGAGAGATCCAAGCGAAAGCTAGGCATCAGTAGGCAGACATAGTGAGGATCACTGGTGACTGACAAAAGAAAGCATCTCTGAAAGTGATAGGACAATGCCCCCTAGGCTAGGGAGGTGCCCCCAAGTGTGACCAGTTCCAATCCATGAAGAGTTAAGGAAAATCTTGAAGACTACTGAAGGCAAATGCATGAGCTAGCGAACCAAAGAAGGAAATAGACTAAAGCAGGAAACAAACTAAAGCAAGAAAGTGGGAAAGCAAACTAAAGCAGGAAAGTGAGAGCCAAATGGTGTCGAGATGAGATATAGCTTTAGGAAAAAAGAGGTGCCTATTTACCAAGTTTTCATCAATGGCACATTTTTCTTCTTTTTTCAATTTTTTTGTTCTTTTCTCTTTTTTTCTCTTTTTTTGTATTTTTTGAATATTTCATTTTTTTGTATTTTTTGATTTTTTTGTATTTTTCAAATTTTCTATTTTTTTTTATTATTATTATCAAGGCACCTGTTTACCAGGTTTTCACCAGGATAATAGATACATCAAAGCGTCTATTTACCAAGTTTTCACTAAGATGATCATTTTTTCAGGACATTTTGTAATTTTTACGATTTTGCCAATATTCCATTTTTAGGATTTTTTTTAGGATCAATAAGTATGTACATGAGCATATAGAGAATGCCTCAACTGCAAAATTTCTTTAAGTGAAGAGTGTTGATAGGCTCTTTGAGCTATTCTCCTTCAATGGTGGAGAGTCGATAAGCGCCAGACCCAAATGCTGCAGTAATAACATACGGACCAAGCCAGTTTGGTTCAAATTTCCCTTTCTGGGCCCATTGCTGTTGATTTTTGGGATTCTCTCTCAAGATGAGATCACCCACTTGGAATTCTCTTTGTTTGACTTTCTTATTGTAGGCTTTAGACATCCTCTTTTGGTATGCTTGAAGATGATCGAATGCCACCTTTCGGCGTTCATCCAGTAGCTCAAGCTCTTGAAGCCAGGATATTTTGTTTTCTTCATCAGTGATGAGGCCCCTTAGAGAGATTTGCAATGTTGGAATCTTGACCTCAATAGGAAATACTGCATCTGCTCCATAAAATAAGGCAAAGTGCATGGCCCTCATTGGTGTTTGGATACTTGTCATGTAGGCCCATAATGTCAGATTAATCTGGAGATGCCAATCTCTACCAGATTTATGAACTGTTATGTGCAAGATTTTGAGAATTATCTTATTAGAAGCTTCTGCTTGTCCATTACCCTGAGGATAATAGATAGATGACCAATGCTGAATAATCCTGAACTTGGTGCATAACTCTCTCAGGTCCTTGTTTTTGAATTGTCTCCCATTGTCAGTGATAATGGATGAGGGTACACCATATCTAAAAATGATATAGTTCAGTATAAACATAGCCATAGACTTGCCATCAGCTACAACTAGAGGCACTGCCTCAACCCACTTAGTAAAATAATCAGTAGCTGTGATGATAAACTTATGTCCTCTTGAAGAAGAAGGATGTATCTAACCCACTAGATCAAAGGCCCATTGCTAAAATGGCCAGAAAGTGATGAAAGGAATAAGATCTTTAGCAGGAGCATGGATCAAATTTCTGTGAAACTAGCACTGTTTACAAGTTTTGGTATATTGAATAGCTTCTTTCTCCATATCTGGCCAGTAGTAACCAGCTCTAATAATTTTTTGAGCTAACGTCAGACCACTCGAATGAGACCCACAAATACTTTTGTGTACCTTAGCTAGCGCACATTTGGACTCATCAAGTTCTAGACACCTAAGGAGGGTACCGTCTAGACCCCATCTATACAAGTCATTTGCTATGATGACATATCATGAAGCATTATGAATTAGGTGACTCTTTTCATTCCAAGTATACGTGTCTGGAATGATCTGGTCACAGAGGTAGGAATAAATATGGTGGTAGCAGGATGAATCATGTCCAATGACTAAATAGATCATCCTGGATTTAGGAATGTCATAGGTAGGGTAGTGTAATGCCTCCACTAGGAATTCATGTCTGAAGTCATTTTCTGGCATTTGTAACAGAGAGGTGAGAGTGGCCATAGCATTGACTAGTTTATTGTCTGCGCTTGGAATTTGCTAGAAAGAAATGTGTACAAAATACTATTTGAGATCATCCATCATTCTTTTGTAAGGCACTAGCTTGTCATCCTTTGTTTGATAGATATCATTAACTTGGTTGATGATTAACTGAGAGTCTCCAAAGACCTTGAGCTCATCCACACGCCATTCAATGGCTATCTTCATCCCATTAATGAGAGCTTCATATTCAGCAATGTTGTTTCTGTAGGGAAACAACATTTTGTAAGCTTTTGGTAATGAGTATCTTTGAGGTGTTATAAACAGAATGTCTACACCTGATCCTTGTTGAGTGAATGATCCATCAAAGAAAATGCTCCAAGCCTGATGCATGAGAAGCATGATGGATTCATCTGGGAATTCAATATTCAAAGGTTGGTGATCTTTCAAAGGAGCTTCTACCAACTGATCAACAATTGCTTGTCCCTTAATAGCTTTCCTTTCCACATACTCAATGTCAAATTCACTAAGTGTCATCACCCATTTTGCTAATCTACCCGTGATGGAAGCCTTGCTCAATAAGTACTTTAGTGGATCAATTTTTGCAATAAACCTTGTAGTGTGAGTGAGCATAAAGTGCTACAACTTTTGAGAAATAAACACTACTGCTAGATAGGCTTTCTCAATGATAGAATAATTTATCTCATACAAAACCAATGTTCTACTGATATAGTATATGGCTCTCTCTTTGTTTCTCTGATCTTCTTGAGCTAGGAGAGCACCCAAAGATGTGTTCATTGCTAAGATGTATAGTATGAGTAGATTCCCATGAATAGGAGGCATCAATATAGGTGGATTAGCAAGATATTGTTTGATCTAAGTGATCCCTCTATCACATTCTTCATTCCATTCATAAGTCACACCCTTATGAAAGGTTTTAGTAAATGGTTGTGACTTGTTGGCCAACTCTGAAATGAAATGCCAAATAGATTGTAGCCTTCCCTATAGTCCTCTCATTTGACTAATGTTTTTAGGTGGAGGCATGTCCATAATAGCTTGAACCTTTTTTGGGTCAACTTCTATGCCTTTAGCTGAAATGATGTAACCCAAGAGTTTCCCAAAAGTGACATCGAATGCACATTTTTTGGGATTAAGTCTGAGACTAAATTGTTCCATGCGGTCAAGGATGGGACCCAAATCTGTCAGATGAGTTTTCGGCTACATGCTTTTGGCTAAAGTGTCTTCCACATAATCTTCCATTGTTTTATGCATCATATCATGGAAAATGGTAGTGACAGCTCTCTGATATGTTTCTCTAGCATTCTTAAGCCCAAAAGGCATGACATTCTAGCAAAAGGTGCCCCAGGCACATGTGAAAGCAGTCTTTTCTTGATCTTTTGGTGCAATTTTTATTTGATTATAGCCAGAAAAGCTATCCATCAAGGAATACATCTCATAACCCATTGTCATATCCACTATCATGTCAATGTTAGGAAGTGGGAAGTTTTCTTTTGGACATGCCTTATTTAGATCCCTAAAGTCTATGCATACACAAATGGATTTATCATGTTTGGTGACTAGAACAATGTTTGAAATCCACTCTGCATAATCAATAGTCCTTATGAAACCAACCTTAAGAATCTTTTCTAGCTCTGCTTTGACCAAAAGTGCTACGTGTGGATGCATCTTTCACAGCTTCTGTTTAACAGGTTTAATACCTGGTGCAATGGACAAATGGTGCATGATTAGATTGGGGTCTAATCTAGGCATGTCAGAGTAAGTCCATGCAAAGTTTATTTTCTTGCTTTGAAAGAAGCTAGTGAACTCTTCCTTTTCTTTTGCAAATAATGATTGTGCTAGATGAATAATTTGTGGAGTAGCTTCTGTACCCAAATTTACTAGTTGTGTCAGCTCAATCAATACTGATGATCTCTCTTGAAAATGGCTTGGGAGTGTATCAAGTATCTCATCCTTGGGTGCATCAGAGAGGTTTTCACCCTCAGATACGTCTTTTATTTTTACTATTTTTGGCTCTGATACTGCCACAATGTGGTTTTCACCATCAGAGATTCTATTTTTTCTTCTTTTAATTTTTTGACTAAGATACTTGATATTTACCTCTATCATGCTGACACTGCTTTCACTGGTGGAGGATATTACAAGTTTGATAGCATGGAGGTAACAGGCTAGAGAATAATCATTCTAGAACATTAAGACTTCATTGGATGAGGAGGGGGAGTTCCAGTCTATCAAATTGGGATTTTTGAGTGAGAGGGAAGTAGTGACTGGTTTAATTGCGTTCATGGTATAACCATCAAAAGCGTGGATGAGCAAGTCAAGACCTAGATCGATCTCATCCAAAGGAGCATTTGAATCCCTATGAGAACCCATGTCAGAAGTAGAGGACAAGTTAACACTGATGGCATCTAATTTTTGTGACCTAACGCTAGACCCTTCACCTACTTCGAGAAGTCTTTCATAGGTATGCACCATGTCTATGCCTATTTCACAAGTAGCATCAGATAAAGAGTCAAACTCATATTCATGCGAGTCAGTACTTGATGTGGGAATTCAATCGGCACTAGTTGTACCATCTGACTAATGGTCTTCTCTTGCAGCACAAGAATTTTGTTCTTGTTTGAGTCTTTCTTGAACAAATAAGGGTACGTAAGGTTCACCCACAAAGTTAGGATCTTGCATTTCCATCCACTATTCATATGTTAGTGGGGTGATAGAGGAAGTTTCATCGAAGTCACTCTCAGCTTCTACTTAATGGACAGGTATGATAGGTTCATCAAGTTCTTCAAAGAATGCCGCAAGATCCAGAGGAATAGGATATGGAAATGTGTCTTCATCAGATTTGGCCTCTGGATTTACCTCTGGAGTAGTATCTTCAATTTCTTGTTCAAGTTTAGGTTTATGTTCTGGTATAAACTTGGTTAGCTTGAGATGAAAGGGGATTTTTTAAAGCCTAAGCCAATAGTATTCTTTGTGTGACGACCTATAGCTTTAATGGGTTTCAGCAAGCCATTGTCATTCCTTCATATAGGACCACTTCCTTTATAGCCAAAGTGCTTCATGATCTTGAAAGCCTTGCTATATGGCTCTTACTCTAAGTCTAGAGGTGGAGTAGTCATTTCAAATTTTTATTTTCCCTTATAGATCCAAGTTGTGATAGCTCTTTCTTCATCCTCATCTTCTAATGGTGTAGAGGCCCGTACAAAGGTGCCATCATAAATTGTTTGAGGAGAAGAATTAGAAGGTTTGTTATTCTCAGAAGGTCTCCCATAAGAGTGTGGAGACAGAGGAAGAGAAGCTAATGATAACACAAGCTAAATCTGATATCTACCCGTGCCTGTATCCTTGATTTTCAAAGTTTGTTCCATCTCTTTTAGCTTGGCATCATAGAACTCAGTGGATTCTCTATTTGCTGGAACAAAGCTGTCGACAGATTGATTGAGTGTTTTGTAGGAGAAATTGGTATTAGTAGGTACATGGACTTCTACTCCATGGAATGGAAACTTAATGCACTGATGGTATGTAGAGGGCACTTCCTGCATCTCATGAATCCATGGTCTACCCAACAAGATGTTATATGCGAGTGGGATATCCAGTACTTGGAAAATTACATCTCTTTTGACAGGTCCTATGTGGATGGGTAGCACAACTAAGCCCTTAGACTTACACTCTTATTCATCATAAGCTTTAATAATGATCTTTTTGTGGGAGTCTATACAGTCCTCATCATAACCTAGCTGGGTAAGCAATTTGGCAGAACAGATGTTGAGACTAGCACCATTGTCTATTAGCACTCGACAAACACACTTGGGACCTATCATGACCTCTATATGCAAGGGAGTGTTATGCGGATGACTCAAGGAGTGATCATCTTCTTTAGAGAAGGATAGATAATGTGGTGAAGTCAAATGACTCACCATAGATTGGAACCGATCAAGGTCAAGATCTTTGGGGACGTTTGCCTCGGTGAGGGCTTTGTCTAGAATCTGCCTATGAGCAGGCGAGATTTTCATCAACTCAAAAATGGTAACCTAAGTGTTGGTTCACTAAAGCTGATATAAGATACTATAGCTAGCAGTGCCAGATGTAGGAACTGATTTCAAAGCTTTGCTAGTAGGACCAGCAGTAGTCTTATCCGCAGTCTATTTTAAAGCAGATGCGAGAGGATTAGGACCCTTCAAAACAACTCTTCCACATGATCGAGTAACAACATTAGCACAATCTTGAGGTTGTTCAGATTCAGAAGAATGAGATGTGGAACTTCACAAGATGAAAGGAGTCTTAGGTTTGGGAGCCTCGCTGCCCCCTTTGGAAGTAATCACATTGCAACACTCAACTCCAATAGGTTCAAGCATGCCAATGACATTGTCATCATTAGTGTATGTGTAGTTGACTTTAGCATTGGTATTCTTAGTCTGGGATGATTCACCCTTCTCATGAGGAGGGAAGGGATCTTTAAACACTTGATGATTCAAATTATTTTTGTGATTGTCTATGAGAATATCACCGTTATCGATCAAATCTTGAACTTTATGCTTCAGCTGGAGACAAGTAGAAGTCTTATGACCTTTATTCTGATAGTCACAATATGCATTGTCATTCCACCAATGAGGTCTTGATTGAGGATCACAGAGATTCTTTTCCAAAGGAGTAAGAATTTGATTTTGCACCAGAGTTTGGAAGACTACATCCATCGGTTCCCCTAGGGAAGTGAATTCATGCTTGGGTCGAGAGGCCCAAGGATTATTGTTAGAGAACCTTGAAGGTGGTTGATTATTTGTTGTAGTCTTTTCAATAGCCTTAGCCACTTGTATACTTGAGGTAAGGTTAAAAGTAGACTTCGGAGGCTTTTTGGTAATGTTATCAACCACTCCATCATTCACAACATCTCTATTCTTGTTAACAGCCTTTCGCTTGTCTTTGTTTGAGGAGAATCCTTGTTTATTATCTTTATTTAGAATCAATTCTCCTTTCTTAATCATAAAGGCCTCTATCCTCATGGCTTGTTTGATCATGTTGTCGAAGGTCAAAGGACCTTGTAGCAGAACTTGGTATCCAAAATCTGGGACAAGGTTATCCAAAAAGATATCAAGTTTCTCAGATTCAGGTAGTTTTTGAGGATACTTAGTGCAAAGTTGTCTCCATCTCTAGAGAAAAGACAAGAAAGGCTCTCCCTGTCATTGTTTTAGATTTCACAAATCATGGATATTGACAAGGTGTTGAATGTTGTGTGAATAATGCTGAAGAAAAAGATTACCGGTCTCATCAAAGGTCTTGATGCCAGGAGGTAATCGGAAAAACCATTCCATAGTTGATCCGCCCAAGCTACGAGGGAAGAGTCTCATAAGATATGTCTAATCATGTATAAATTCCATGGACAAAGTGCCAAACTCCCTCAAATGATCTTGGGGATCGGTGGTACCCAAGTACTTATCACATTTCGGCAACTCTACTCCTCTTGGAAAAGGAGGCATGCGAATACTTTTGTCAAATGGAAAAGGGCATATGTTGTCCATTGTGAATTGTTGCATCATTTTATCCTTGTCTCTTGCAAGTTGACCAATCTGGTCTTGCATATCCCTAATCATCTTTTGTAACTTAGTGGTCTCATTCTCTTCTTCCTTGGTCACAAGTGTTTCTACTTGGAAATTTGGGGGTAACTTGGCCCATTGTTGAGATAACTCAAGAATGTACTTCTCCTTATCCTCTAAGAGGAGGATCTCCATCATTTTGATAAGACTCTTGTTAGCTTTAGTAGCATTTATGTCATTCTAAGTTATTACATCATCTTCATTCCCAAGGATCTCATAAATGCTCAAAATTTGGTCTTGTTGCTGATCATCTTGGTTTTGATTGTATGGAGGAGGGTGATAGAGATGTGATTGCCGATCACCTTGAGATTTTCTTTGAGATTGATCATCTTTGTGATTTTGATTTTGGGCATTAGAAGATTGACCATGATACTAATTGTTTTGAGATTGGTCATATTTGCCTGATTGGAAATCAAATGGATCCCCCATCTTGTTTATATGGGGTTGGACAATGTGTACCTCAGTGAAATGATGTGTATGATGTTGACAAGGTGCTAAGTAGGTAACTTTGGGTGCGCAAATAGGATCAGAAGAGTTGATTGGCTCAAGATCATCAATAGGGTCAACCTGAGAGGGTGGTTTCTCAAATTTTTGTCGATCTTGGAAGTAAGGATCAGGTTTCTCTCGAAATAACCAATTAGAATCAAAACCAGTGCTTGAACAGGATCTAGTAGGTCAATAGACTCAAATGAGTTGATATCTTCAATGGGATCAATAGATTCAATAATAGAACTACTCTGAGGGAGTGGTCTCTCAAAGTTATGAAACAATGAATTGTTTTGAAAGAATGAGTTGTCTTGATCTTGGAATGAGAAACCAGGTTGTGCTTGGAATAATGGATTGAAACACTCTTGGAATATGAGAGGTGATGATTGAGGTGGGATATCTTGCACAGTACTTAATGAAGAGCTTGAGGATCCCTGACAAAGTTTAGATTTCACGACAGATTTGGGATGATCTATTTCTCAATTGGAAGGTTTACTTCTACCTTGAGCAGTATTCTGAATAGGAAAAGTTTTGCCACTTCTAGTCGTGATAGTCATAGACAAAGTTATGACAAGAGAAGACTTGGGATAATGCTAAGACTCGGTCTTTGAGATAACAAAAAGGAGATAAGTGGCTAGAATAGCCAAGATGAGAGATGAACCTGGTACGAGCTGTCAAGAGGGTGGCTAGAACAGTCGAGATAAGACTATTGCAATGCAAGGTAAAAAAGCACAAAAGATGAGACAAATGAATGAGAGACAAAACAAGTCAAAGCAATAATCGATTGGTTCGTAGCTTGAGACACTCAATTTTTTATAGTGAATGATAGGAAAATGAGAAAATAGACCTCAAACAAAAACCAAATCAGGGAAAAAGTCAACCAGTCAATGGGAAATAAGTCTCTATTTTGAAAACCAGGGTACAGGTTCATGTGAGAAAGTGCAGGGCCATGTGAGAAAATGCCAAGCTTTGTGCAAGAGAGTGCAAAGTCATGTGAGAAAGTGCAGGATTTCTAAAACTTCGCATGAGAAAATACCAGTGTCTGATAGAATTGATGCAAATTTAGAGATAAAGGATAGGTTTCCAGATACAGAATGAATGGTTCTCAAATAGAAAATCTAGTTTCCAGATAGTTTGAAAGTTAGTTGAATCAACAATCTCAGTTTGAAGGTTCCAAGCACTTGTTTACAAGCATGAAATTTTGATCAAGCAATGGTGACACAAGAAATAGTCATAAACAAACCTACCAAGGACAAAGCAACTTGGTAGTATCATGGGAGTCTTTGTTTAATCATGATGGAGAAGTTTAAGACTCAATAACAACCACATAGCTTATCCCTACAAAAAAATGGTGAGAAGCCAAAACCTTTGCCCCACAACTTGAACGCATGCGTGCACCTCACACAACCATGTCACCCCCTAGAGGGTGCCCATATTTTTGGTGTTTCCAAGGACTCAATAGTATATGTTTGAAGGTTACCCTTGAAGTAGGGGCTAGTGTTATATACCACCTTCAAGTGTCCAAGTGCATGCCTATGTTGAGAATCTATGGGAGAGATTATTCCCCCTCCCTGTGCAAAGATTATGACTCCTTTTAGAGGTGATCCAAGTAGGCAACTAACTAGAAAAGTTTTTTGTGGGATTCCATTCACACTAACCTTTGGTACCCCTGATATATGGTTGAGGCCTCACAACCACACCAACACCCAAAATTCATACACCCTCACAAGTAGGGCTAGGAGCAAAGCCACTCAGTACAATAGATAGAGCCTTCTCAAGATGATGTCAAAATCAAGAGAAGGAAGTTAACATGGTTTTGGAGTCTTTAGACTCAACAAAACATTCTTTATTATAGTGAGGCAGAATCACCGGCGATAGGTGCATACTCACTTGGGTCATTCCTAGAGGTACGCTTAGGAATCTCATGCGAACTTCCATACACAAAGAAGTACAGATGTACGGCAGATTGCAGAATTCAAAAAAAAGTTTAAAATCGATGAGGCTAGAAATCAATTTTTCTACCCCAAGGTGGGTGCCAGAATCTATATAGTTGAATGTGGACCTCTAATCCAACCACACACACAACATAGTCATTTCTCACAAATTGAATTCTGAAAATGAGTATGAATTACTCAATTCAAAAATTCATGGTGAATCGACCTGTTGCCTCCTAATTAATCAGGGTGTTTGAATTACTCTCAGATTGGAGAGCCAACAACCATAAGACTGAGTTAATATGGAGGATTTGAAAACTAGAAAGATGAGTAAAATGAGATTAATCTAAGATGAATGTGCAATTGTAATTTAGAATGAAGATGCAATTTTAAGCTAAGAACTTGGAAGGAAATATGAAATGCAGATTTAATCTAAAGAACTTTGAAAGAAATATGAGATTAATCTAATAGCAATAAGCAAATTAATCTACTATGAAAATGCAATTGATAATAAATGAGAAATTAAGCTAATGGAAATTGAAAACTTGAAAATATGAAATTGAGACTAAAATTCGCTATAGTTTAATTACTCTCACAAATTGCCTTTTTTTGAATGAGGAAGAAGGTTCATTATATAGACAAGCCCGAGGAGGGAATGAAGAGGTTCTTGAAATGAAACGGTTGACTCTTCATTCCCAATTGAGACAAATATTCATGAATTACTTATTAAAAAGAATGAATTATTGCCACATATGGGTGACCATTTGAATATTTGAATTATTAAGTCCAAATAATATAATCCATTCAAATAACAAGTAATATTAATTCCTTTTATGGGTATTAGCTAAAGGGGGTGGATTTTTAATTTAATTTAAAGCATTTAAGACTTTAGAATTAAATTAATTTATCATAGGGATTATTTAGCTAATAAAGTCGAATACTTAGGAATTAATTATAGTGTGAAATTAATGCAAATTAGAGTTTTTGCAATTGACATCAAGTCAAAATAAAGTCGGGTAGAAGAGAGAAGATTGCCTAGTAAAATAGGACTTTGAAGATGTGAAATTGAAGAAAATGCACCAAAATTGATTGAATTTATTAAGTGCCAATTTTGGGGTAATACAAATCTAACCTATGTTTTACCTTGTTGTATTTGATGTTGTGGACTTTTTGAAGATGCCATGAAGAACCCTTGTAGATTATCTATGTATACCCTTTTGTAGAAACCCTAGCATATATACACAAGTATATATGTATGTATATACACACTTGTATACTTGTGTGTGTGTATACACATTTGTGTGTGTGTATACACACTTATATACTTTTATGTGTATATACACACTTATATACTTGTGTGTGTATATACACACTTGTATACTTGTGTTTATACAAACTTGCATATTCTCTTCATCCATGCTCCAAGGCCAAACCTACAACAACAAAATGGAGAAATTAAGGTTTTGGTCAAGTTTTATTTTAGGGCCTAACCCTAATTCCAAAATTAGGGTTAAGGTTGTTTTTGGGGCCATTTTTAATTTTTAATTATGATTTTTCATTTAATTCTATTTTAGTTTTTTATTATTGGTTGTTTTTATTTAATTAGAGTTGACTTTTCATAGTCACCTTTTGAATTTTGATTTAATAATATTATTTTATTTTATCTTGAGATTTCAAAAAGATTATCTTTTATTAATTTATTGGGATTTTAAATGTTTGGTCATTGGAAGACTGATTTCATTTTATTTTCAAATTTAATAATGTTAAAATGTTAATTAAATGGTCCCTTTAATATTTTAATATTGTTTCTTGAGATTTATCATTTTCAAATTTAAAATTTAATATTTAATTCTTATATAAAGTTGGTGATTATTCTAATATTTATTATTTAAATTAGTTTTATTATTTTCAATATTAAATGGATTATTTTAGGGGAAATTAATTTAAAAGTCCAAGGTGGGACTTAGGTAAATTATTTCTCTCTTAGCATTAATGTTAAATTTAATATTAATATTTTTATAAGGTTATTAAATCCTTTTAATGATTAAATTAAATTGATTAATAAACTTTGGAGCCCTATAACTTAAGTAAAAATGCAATTTTTAAATTTAAAATATTTGAATATTATTATTTTTAATGGGTAATAAATTCTTAACCTTAATTTTCGCATAAGGTTATTATCTTATTATTATTTTAACATTTTATTTATTGGTTGATATTTTGTGTTTTCGATCCTAGTTGGTAACTCGGCTCACATTAGGAACCATAAGGGTTACGATTACGATTGACTTAATCTTTATTTTGAATTTACCCTTTATGGGTGTGTTGACCCAACATTTGACTTTTCAACATTTTCTAAGTTTAAATTTTCACCTTGGTTATCCCTTTTAGTATCTCTTGTTTTAAACCGGGTTAGGGTTTCTTAGAGACGTAGTTAGGGTTTTGAGTTAATTGATGTGGTTAAAGAACAAGGGATGTTGGCAAGCTAGCACATTCCATGATACCTCTTGTGAGTTAACATGTGTCAATTGTTTCATTTTGTTTTGTGTTGAGTGTTCCTTAGTGTGTAGCCTTGTTGATTATTGGTGCTTTTAAAAAAAATGTTGTGTGTGTTTTGCCCTAATCTTTGGGCATGACATTTTGGTATCAGATCCTAGTTTCAACTCTAGGAACCTAAACCCATTATGTTTTCAACTCATCTCTTGTTTTTACCCTTATGTAGGATGCCTCTAGTCACATGTAGTGGTCATCACCATGGGTGAGGTGCTAGGGTTTCTTGTGTGACAATAGAGGATGTTGAGAAGACAGCAAAGGGATTAGGTGATGAGCAGGGACCTCCCCATGTGTCACCCTTGAATCCCATCCAAGACATTCTGAATGCACTTCAGAATATTGCTAGTATTATCATGGATAGATTGCCTCTAGGAGATCAATGGACTGAGACCCGAAAGCAGAGTAGGATCCCTCCTCCTAGACATGTTGAGGGATAAGAAAATCTTCAGGGTGATTCAGTTCACATGTCATAGCCACCACCTAAGGTAGTGCATAGAGCACCTTGAGATGTAGGGGATCATATTAGAGAGCTTCTTCACGTGAACTCACCACCTTTCACATGATCTATAGATGGGATAGAGGCTAAGGCGTGGCTTTTGAACCTTGATCATTTATTTGGGTTACGTCCTTATGAGAGAAACCTAAAGGCATGCTTTGCAGTACACATGCTAAGAGGGACTTCTTCTACATGGTCGAGGTAGGAGGAATATAAGAACCACTTGGTTATAGATACCCTCACATGGGAGAATTTTCTAGAGAGTTTCAGGTCCAGATACATGTCAAATTACTTCAAGTAGCACTGGATCGATGAGTTACATGACCTTCAACAGAGGGGTCTTACAGTGGCACAGTATGAGAGAAAGTTTCTCGAGCTCCTTCCTTACATGGATTGTATGAAGGATGATAAACTACAGGTCAACCGCTTTATTAAGGGGTTGAACCATGCTATTTTTGAAAAAGTATACATGGTACCTCTAGGAGATCTTTGACACACTATAAAGAGGGCCATGATAGCCAAGGAGATCCATAATAGATCCCATGATGCATAGGATAGGTCTTAGAACTATAATCATGCACCCCAGTCTTCTATTTTTTAGAGATCCTGTTGGAAAGGGAATTAGAGGCATTCATCGAGATCATTTAGAGCCCCTTAGCCATAGTGGTAGCAATAGTAGAGGTCATAGAATATTTAGAGATAGAGGCCTCCTCAGGGAAAATAAGGCTCTAAGCCCAAGAAATGGTAGTCATAGGGTCCTCGACAGGATCAGATATCTCAGACATAATATGCCTCTAGCTAGGACTTAGTAGTCTTCTAGAGGTGGTTTCAATGGATCTAGTATAATAAGGGGACAATGGCAGTCTAGGCCACAGGTGATTCAGATTCAGGCATGAGGCCCATGTTACACTTGTGGTGCTATGGGAAACATTTCTAGAGATTGTCCATCAGGTCCTCCAGTTGGTAGTCAGAGGGTAGCAGCTTCAGAGCCTAAAGTGGGAGACAAGGGGAGATCTCACCAAGTATTTGCAACAACTGATAACCACCAAGCTGAGAATCAAGCCATGGTTATTGAGGTTGTAGGTAGGATTGGAGGTAGTAGCATTTCTATTTTTTTTTATTCAGGAGCTACTGATTCTTTCATTACTCCTTTTATAGTGGATCATTGTGAGTTAGTGGTAGCTAGGCAGGATGTGAGTTGGGAGGTTGAGTTAGCCTCAGGAGCTAGGGTGTCAGTTAGTTCCTTGGTGAGAGGATGTTAGATGCATATAGGGGACATGACCACCACATTTGACCTTTGTATCACACCTTAGATCCTATGATTTTTTTGTTGGCATGGATTGGATTTATGCCCACAGCACCAAGATGGATTGTAGACATAAGAGAGTTGAGTGTGTCGATGATTTTGGGGTGTCCTTAGTGATTTTAAGAGTTCAACGACCCATATCTCTTTGTGTGATTTTTGCTATGCAGCTTAAGTGGTGCATGCAAAAGGGGTGTCAATTATTTTCCATCACTATCAGTGATAGAGAGGAGGAGGTGGAGAAGGATCCTTCCCTCGATGACCATCCCATTTTTTAGGATTTTGCATATGTTTTTCCTTTAGAGTTACCTAGTATGCCACCACCTTGAGCAGTGGATTTTCATATTGACCTTGTGCCAAGGGAAGATCTTGTATCTTGAGCACCTTACAGGATGATTACCCACAACATCAATGAACTCAAGATTCAGTTCGAGAAGCTCTTGGAGAAAGGGAATATTCATCCTAGTGTGTCACCATGAGGTGCACCTATCATCTTTGTTAAGAAGAAGGATGGATCTCTTAGGTTGTGCATGGATTACTGACAGTTGAATAAAGTGACCATTAAGAATCAGTATCCACTTCCTAGGATTGATGATTTGTGCGATCAACTTCAGGGTGCCTGAGTATTCTGTAAGATTGATTTGAAGTCAAGGTACCATCAGTTGAGGATTGTGGAGAGTGACATCTACAAGACTGCATTCCGTACATGTTATGGTGACTATGAGCTCACTATGGTTCCTTTTGGACTTACAAATGCTCCAACTATATTCATGAGTCTCATGAATGGATTATTTCGCTCATTCTTAGACAGATTTGTGGTGGTGTTCCTGGATGATATCTTGATCTACTCTTGAGATGAGCATGAGCATGAGGAGCACTTGAGATAGGTTTTATAGTGCTTGAGAGATAATCAGTTGTTTGGTAGCTTGTCGAAGTGTGATTTCTTTAGGTCATAGGTTCACTATCTTGGTCATGTGATATTAGGAGATGGGATCATAGTTGACCCATCTAATATTAGAGCTAACATGGATTGGCCAACACCTACCACTATGACCAAGGTCAGGAGCTTCATGGGTCTTATAGGATACTATAGATAGTTTATTGAGGGGTTTTCTGAGTGGCACATCCTATCACTTCCCTTCAAAAAATGGGGAATAATTTTGAGTGGACAGAGAGTGTGAGAGAGATTTTTAGGAGCTTAAGAGAGACCTCACCAGTGCACCTATCCTTGCAGTGTTGGACCCTTCAGCAGAGTTTTTGGTTTGCATAGATGCATCATTAGATGGGATTGGAGTAGTCCTTATGCAGGGTGGTCGAGCTATTACTTATGATTCTAGGAAACTCAAGACTCACAAGCTTAACTACCCTACCCATGACCTTGAGCTTATAGTAGTGGTGCATGCTTTGGTGAGATGGAGGCATTTTCTTTTGGGGCATCGATTCAAGCATCATTTAGACCATCAGGGTTTGCAATACATATTTACTCAACTGAATCTTAATGCTCAGCAAAGGAGGTAGATGGATTTCCTTTACAAGTATGACTTTGATGTCCATTACATTAAGGGTAAGGAGAACATGGTTGCAAATGCCTTGAGTAGGACACATCATCAGCTTTCAGCTATGAATTTTGCACTGATTTGAGAGGGCATATTTTGCAACACTTGCTCGAGAATGGATTTTATTCAAAGGTTTTTCAGATGGTTCAGGCTCAGAGACCCCTTTAGGGGAAGTTCTCAAATTATACCTGAGAGTCTGATGGTCTTCTTCATCATAGGGGATGCATTTATGTACCTTCTTCCAGTGGGTTGCATGATTTCATTGTGCTTGAGGCTCATAGAACACCCTATGCAGTGCACCACAGAGTCAAGAAGTTACATGTAGATTTGAGGAAACTTTTCTATTGGTCGGGTATGAGGTTGCACATTTTTTATATTGTGGCTAGATGCTTGGACTGCCAAATATTTAAGGTGGAGCACCACCATCCAAGTGGGCTTCTTTAGCCACATGAGGTACCCAAGTGGAAGTGGAACATTATATCCATGGACTTCATTGTTGGTCTTCCTATGTCATCTCATCACCATGATGCTATTATGGTAATAGTGGATAGGTTGACCAAGGTAGCCCACTTCTCACCCATCCGTACTACTTTCATAGCACCTATAGTGGCATAGGTATTCTTATGAGATATCATCAAACTCCATGGCATTCCTTGTAAGATTATATCTAATAGAGATTATCTCTTTACTTCTTCCTTTGGAGAGAGTTGTAGATAGCTTTGGGCACCATGCTCAATTTCAATACATCTTACCATCCTAAGATAGATGTTTAGACTATGAGAGTCAACTAGGTGTTAGAGTATATGCTTCACATGTATGTGATGGATCATCAGACTAGATGGGAGGAGTATTTTCATTTGCTAGATTTTTCCTATAATAATGGGCATCATTAATCTTTGGGTATGCCACCTTATCAATCCTTGTATGGTAGACCTTGTAAGACACCTTTGAGTTGGGATAGGATTGAGGATAGGGTAGTTGTGGGGTCATAGTTGGTCAGAGAGATGGAGCAGTAGGTAGACCTGATCAAGAAGTATCTTAGAGAGGTTCAAGATAGGTAGAAGAAGTATGTGGATGTGAAGAGGACTGATCATGTCTACAAGGTTGGTGATAGAGTCTTCTTGAGAGTGCAACTACATAAGAGCCCAATATTTTTTGGAGAGCGTTCTAAGTTCACACCTCTTTTTGTTGGACCTTTAGAGATTTTAGAGAGGATAGGCCCAATTGCATATCCTCTAGCTCTGCCACCTATCCTATCATATATCCACGATGTGTTTCATGTTTTTGTATTGAGGAAATATATCTATGATGAGTCTCATATTATTGATTGGGATTCTTTACTGGTGGAGTTTGACAGGCAGCTAGCATTGGAACCCATAAGTATTTTGGCTTGCAAGACACTTGCCCTTTGAGGTCAAGAGCTGGACCAAGTTAGGGTCCATTGGGATTGCTATGATGAGGTTACAGCATCATGGGAGGATGCAGCATAGATGAGAGCACAATATCCCCATCTCTTTCATGAACTCCAAGAGGAATTTCATGCCTAGGGGGGAGGATGTGAGGCCTCACCTCGTACCATCATTTCATAGCAGACTATTTCCACCTTATGATTATCTTGATGATACATTATTTTCTTATGTTGGACTATTTGGATAGGGATTTTATATTTTGATACTATGTGATGAACCATGATTATGTGGATAATGATTTAGGACTTATTTCCATGCTTTGATTATTAGGTCTTAACGTTATGGTATTTGATGAAATATTTAATTTAGAATATTATACCTTAATTTCATGTTGATGCAAGAAATGTTTATGTGAGATGATCATGGTTAATGAATTAGGTTAATTGATATATTTATGTGTTCTTAAATTAACTTGATTTGAAATTAAGAAATGTATTATTGAGATTATGTGAAATTCTTGTGATGTAGTTTGGATGTAGTTGGATTATATAATGTATTTGAGTGTGCTTATTTATGATGTATTTTGTATGTATATGTCATTTGATCTTTCATGAGCTACTGATAATTTTACCTAGTGTGCAGGAAATTGAACATGGATTAAATAAGGGGAAATTAAAGATGGATGCATGTGAAAATCTTGTAAATCCAATGTTAACTCCTGAATAGAGGTAAAATGGAATCACCTCTATTGAGTGTATGTATGGATAGATGTGTGGGGGAAATATGAGATCTACTCCCAAATCCAAATTCCCAAAGGAGAGATCCAATTTGATCAACCAAGAGGTTAATGCACAATTGAATCAATCTATGAAGAATATGAAGGAGAAAAAATCCAATGTTTCCCTATGAAGGAGTTATGCTTGAAATCTGAAATAATTGAAATACAAATACTAACCTCAAATTAGGGCAGATCTGGAAAATGTCAATTTTTTATGTCTTTGTATATTTTCGGGCAATTCTACAACCTATTTTGGACTGGAAATGTCGATATGAAGAAAACCCAGAAATCTTTTTCCAAGATGAGCTTAGGTCGACTTTGACCCTCATAAAAGGTCAAAGGCTAGATTCTTTATTTGAAGGTTAATTCTGACTTGTTCACAAATCCTAAAAGTTTGCCAAAAAGGGTATCCAAATCTACTCTCAGATCCGAAATTCCACACCTACACCTGCAAGAAAAAGAGGGTTTTTGTTATTTGTTTGAGGGGTTTTCCTTGGTCAAACCCCAGTTTGGAATCAACCTTAATATTGAAATTGAAATAGGAATGCTAGAAAGTAGTAGAAATGGATCTAACAATGAAGCTATGCAATTTCATAGATATGTAATTATATTTTCAATGTAAACAAGTATATTGATATGAAAGCTTGAACATAACAATGGAAAATGTAAATCAAAACCATGAAAGTAAATACAAAACCTCCATGCTTGTATGCTTGGAATCCACCTTGATAGAAGAATGAATGGATCTAGAAGATGAACAAAGAATCTTGAAGGAAGATCACACCATCATGATGGCTAGATCTAGGGTTTGAATGATTAATCTTGAAAGCTTGAACCAAATCCCTTCAATGGCTTGAATGCTTGAATCCTTGATCTTCAATGGAGAACTTGGATGGAGAAGAGGACTTGAAAGCTTGAATGGATGCTTGCTTGAATTCTTGATCTTGCTTGAGGGAGAACTTGATTTCCAAAAATTTATCACCAATGTCTCCTTGAGAGTGTTTGATGTATGAAGGAATGAGATGTGAACAATGGATGTTCTCACAAAACTTGATGGAGAAAATGAGAGAGGAAGGCCTCCTTTTATAGTGAACTAGGGCACAATCCTCTAGAGGGGCCACCTTGAAGAATTAAATCCTAATTAGGTCCTAACCTTTAGAAAATATACCTAGATTAAATGAAATTAGAGGATTTACCATTCTGAAACCTGAAATGGCCGACCCGGAGGTGGGAAAATAAATATCCCCGAAACCCGATACCCAGAAATCAAGGAATTTGGAAATTTGAAAGAGGGGGGCAAAATCAAGCTTGTAATTGACCTAGTCAAGATTGAGCTGATTTTGACCTAGTCAGGATCGATCTCAATCCTGACCTAGTCAGGATCAACCTTGATTCTAACCCTATGGACCCAGATCCAGCCAAAATCAGGACAGGATGTCCCGGGGATGCTCGGAGACCTAGAAATGATACCAGAAAGGGACAAAATGTCAGAGATATGCATAAAATCATATGATGACTATGATGAAGGCTAGGAGGACCTATTTTTAAGTCCTACCTAGAAAATAGAGCCATAGAAGAGGGAATTTAAGGAGAATCCTCAGGATCCTAACCATAATTTCACCTAGAATGAAGCAGAAAAGAAGTGGAAAGAGGGGAGAAAGCCAAATCAAAGAAAAGATCAGTTCAAGGCATTTGAGATGAGCCCAAACCACTTACTCAAAGGGCTAAATGCTCTTAACATGGAAGTGCTTCCATTTTAAGATGATACAACTCCAAAGGGAGAAATAACCTCATTGTTATGTAATAATGTTATAAAGTAATGTTGAATGTATTATTTAAATTGTGTTTATTTTTATTTTAAATTTATGTCTACTTGGCATGCCATGTGTGTAGTGATGTGTTGTAACTTTATGTGGTGTCAATTGACACGTCTATGTGAGTTGTCATGGCCAAGTAAATTGTTTATTGGTTGTCTTCCACCTTTGAGTTACCTTGTAGAATCCTGAGGTTAGGTATATTGGTTATTGTGCCTTGGGAGGGAATCTTATTTCATATTTTCATGGGTCAACTCTTAGTAGACTTTTGAGAGGTTAAATGTAATCCTAGGGGTTAGTTAGGGTGAAAATGAGATAACCACATAGGTGCACTTTGGGTTGAGGGTGAAATTTTGACCAATGGGATGTTTTTGTCCCATTTTTCCCTCTTCTAAAAATGCCTTTTTAGAATGTGTAAAAATTGGGAAGTGTGTCATGTCTTCCTCTCTTTGAGATTTTAAATTTCCCTATTATTGGAGAGAGAACCCTTTGATAGTGTTAGTAAATAGATTTGTCTTTTATTTAATCTTTCTTGAAACAACTACTCTATTGCCCTTTAAAGAAAAACATTCACTAATAGTTGGGTAATTATTCTTCTTCGAATCACTTCCCTCTGAATTTTAATCTAGGTATAGCTCCCTAAGATTCATTTTCAATGAATCTCAGTTAATCAATATTGCAGTTTTAGCTTTTAACCTGAAAGCTTCAAAGGTTGTTGTATCATTATTAGATGATAAGCTTTTTTCAATAATCTTTCCGAAAGTAAATAAGACATACAATAGTATAAAATCACAATTTTCTACTACCCATACTATTTCAAAGATAAAATAAATCAAAGAATAAATTTATGAAATGAAAAATAGACTAAGATCACTGATAACTCAAGCTGTTGTTGGAACTTTTTAACACAATAGAGAATGAATTAAAATGTTGCCACAAAACATGCATCCACTCATTTCAAATAGCATAGATTTGAAATATAACCAAATAGATATATTAATCATCTTTGTAGCACAGGCAAAAGAAAGAAAAATATATAAGTTTTTCAATAGAAAACTCGATCCATCAATTTTTTCTTTTCTAAGAAAGTAAACTAAAAAGATGAAAAAAATTACTAGTTCTTTTTCCAAAATTTCTAACCCTATCTCTCGCAACTAATCTACTTATAGTTTTTAGCAAATTCAAGAGGTCTCCCGAAAAACCTGACCTCTTGGTTAAAATAGTTAAAAAAATAACCAAAGTAAAAAGGATACACATCCTTATGAGTTTTTCATGCAATTAAAAGATAACTAAACTTCAAGATCTGGCTCCTTGTCAACAATGCGCTCCTCACCAGCAGGATTCTCTCCTTCACCTACTACAGATTGGGTTACTTCCCATTGATTCTATGCCTGAATAAGCTCCTTAGCTAGCTACAAATGAGGAACTTTTATGTTTAGTATCCTAGTCATCGCTACTTCCTTAGTCCATTTGGATTTCTTAACTCTCCCAATTATTGCAGGAAGTTGATCAACACATAGATACAGCATGGATTCGATCCTGACCACTTGTGTGAAATCTGAGGCCTTAGGGTTAGTCTTTTCTTTGATTCTTCTCATGGTTGCCTCAAACACCTCCAAAGATTTCTTTAATTCATTCTCACCATGATTGGTTGTATATATATGAACAAAGTTAATCACTTTCATCTCATTTAACATTTTTTTTGTAATTACTTGATCTCATTTTCACTGTCTTTATTTTCAGCAATGGTGTTCCTGATAGTGGTGATGTGCCAACTGATGTTCCTTTTGAGAATAAAAAAGGTGGATTCATTAGGAGATTTCATAGATTTTTCTATGCATAACTTTATGAACTCGTATTTCTCAATATCTAAAAACTTGGACATAGTAGCAACTCATTTTTCCTCCTCCCTGTCCCACACTTGTCTCTGTGTTTGTAACTCCCCTATCAAAGCTTATGTATCAAAGAGAATAGCTTGGGGATCTTTAAGATATATAAGGCCACTATTAAGGACTTCTTTGATTCATTCATCCACTGAAGACACCAGGGCTCAACCTCGTTGAACCTGACTCAAGAAAGTTTTACTCTGAGTGGAGTCTAGGTCAAAAATTTGAGGGGACTGAACCAGAGGGGTAGCATCAAAACTACATAAAGTATTAATAAACTATGACAATGTCATAATTGTCTGTTTTAATTCTTTCTTTTCATTTCCATCTTTCCATGAAGAATACACCATTTGTTGAGCTATTTCTTTGAATAAATGATTTTTACTTGCTCGATCCATGGTACCCAGCTAAACTTTAGTGACCTCAAAAATTTTCGCTATGATTTTTTATTCTCCCTCCTTTGGCCTATAAGTAGCTACTTTCACATTCCATTTTCCTAATTTTGCATCAATGAACATTCTAGTTGTGATTTTCATCTTCTTGGTTTTAGGGGTTTTCTGAACATATTTTCTAACAATATCCTTAACTGGGACTGAGACAAGGACTAGACTGCATTTTTTACTAACAGAGGTAGCTAACCATTTAGGCATAGCATTCGACCTAGTAGACTGTTATGGGGTTTCACTGGTGTACTAATCACCTCCAGTGTTACATCATCCAAATCAAAAAAGGTCTTGATCAACTTGTTCATCTTCAGCAATGTGAAAACACACATCTTCCAACTTGTCCTCATCCAGATTAATTGCCAGCACATTTTCTTGAGCCATTTCTTTCTTAATCCTTGATCTGGTCTTAGATCATGTAAGCCTTTATGAAGGAACCACTAGTAAGGGATCCACTTTAGATTTCTTCCATGTGTTCTTAACATGTGGTTTCTCTGAAGGTCCTCCATTTTTAATTTGTGTAGATGAATTAGAAATAGAAACTTGAGAATGTAAAGAAGTAACCCTAACTTCTTCTTTTATTATTTTAGACTCTTTCTGCTTTCTTCTTGATAATAACCACTCATTAGTTAAATGAATCACACATTAGGTCCTCTTCTCAATATTGACTTCTTCTTCCTCAGACCAGTCAATGACAGGATCACTTTTTTCAATCAATTTCTTGAAGTTGGGCTCAATTAAATTGGACCCATCATCAATTATCCCTTCCACATTGATTTGCAGTCTCATTGATTGGATTTTTTATATGCACAGTCTTATGTGTGCCCTCTCTTCTACCTATGATTAATCAAAGTATTCTTCCCAAAATTCTTCTAGGTGAGTTATAGGAAACATGTGAGACCTAAGCCCTAAACTACCACTGGCATAGTTTTTATTGTCAAATCCAATTCTTTTAGTGTAATATTTGAAATCAAAATGGCGAAGGTCACTCCCAATGTTGAGTTCATCTACCATTGTTCTACATCAGAACTTTCCTAGTCAGATAGGGAAAGCTTTTTCCCATTCTTCTTCAGGGAGGAATCTTTTCAGAATGGTGGTGAGTTGTCTACAGATTTTTTCTAGGATGAAACAATCAAAATCATACCTAGGAAATCTCATTGGTGGATCCTCAAAACCCCCAATCCTGATGTAGGTAAACCTAGGAAACTGGATGTTATAACTTCCATATTTTGTCACAAGCTCTTGAGCTTCTAGGCTAATTATTTTATCATAAATCCTGGCTAACTCAAAAAAAAATTGCCCATGAATGTATCATGCACCCTTCTATAATTTTCAACAATAGTATCCTTCTGTAAACTTGTGTAATACTCATAGACACACATATCTATGACCTAGGGCTTATGTGGCATTCCATACCATTGTCTTCTACAGGCCACACAATACATGAGATAAGAGGACATGAAGAAACTACTACCAATTAATTTAGACGTGTTGAGATGTTCTCTAAGAGAGCTGGCAATTAATTCAGCCCAGTCTAGGAGTTGCGTTCCTTCAAGGATAATTTGAACATACAAATACATCTAGTCTGATAAAAGGTAGGCTACCTGCGACCCTTTTACCCTATGTAGCATCACCATTATATCACTGATATATGAGTGAACATGGGTCCTATTGAATTTTTTAGGTAATCATGAACCCCCTCTTTGTGGGTTCAGAATCTAGCTCTTAGCTATGGAAGTACGGTTTGCATCTCTATTTTCATTGAATTTGACAATAGACTACATGGGGGAAAAGGCAGACAAAGTCTTTTCTAGGAGTTGCAAGGCTTGAATCACCATTTCCCTATTAATAGACATTAGGACACTACCATCTTTCTTTTTGATAGATTATGTTAGTGCATCATAATTCTTTATGCATTCGAGGATTAACTCAGAGCATATGACAGCGGGAGGGAAATTTGTGGCCGAACATAGCCCATTGTGTAGGATTTCTAGAGCTGGAGTACCCTCAAGGGAGTTCAGAAGATGGGTTGGTAGATTTTCTATATTATAGCCTTCTAGGTCTGTATCTGATATTATGGCACCATCACATACCAAACTTGAAGTATTCCCAAATAGATGAAAAGCTAACCTCATAACTACAGACACTTAACTTTTCTATTGACTGTTCTATCTACTGAACATGAAAATATCATGAGGGTAATGGCCAAACTCACCTTATTTCTATAGAATTTTCTGATCACAGGAGCTCCCAAGTTCTTACCTCTGCGCGCCAACTTCTTAATAATAAAACACTTAGGATTTTGAGAGAAGGACTTAACTTAAATAGAAGCATAAGAACTTGAGAATTTATTACAAATATTTTACAGAGGGAGCAGAAAAGATTTGATTTGACAGCTTAGGCACATACTCTATAATTTCTAATTAAATAAATCCCGAGGTCAGTAAAAGTAATGATTATTTAGACTTCTCGGATGTGCCAAACCTCTTGTCATTTATTAGCATTAAATGCATACTCTCCTATGGGCTGTACTACTTAGCTATCACCAAATTCTCCTTTCTACATAACCTCTTGTGGATGCCTTTGAACAAGAAAGAAAAAAGTTCATGACTGTTCAAAGTTGTTCAAGACATTTCAAAACTGTTCAAAGTTATGATCTTCTAGATTGTACGAATTATTAATTTGAATGCCATGATAGGTCATGGATCATTGATTAATGTGCTAGCTTCTCCTTGTGACTTAGTGGCAGTTAGATTTCCTTCATTTTCCTTTCAACCTGTCATATTTTCAAGAGTAATGAAAAAGATATGAACAACCTCGAACGGACTTGAACAATGTTCAAGCATGTTCATAGGTGTTCAAACATGTTCAAGAGTGTTCAAGAAAAAGAAAGTTGACCAATAACTTTGAGAAGTCCAGAATCAAATCATGACCAAAAGACTAACAATTTTATGACCAAACTTAGGACACATAGAGAAAATTAATATTGATCAAAAGGGAGAGATTCATCTAACGCAAGACCGAAACAAAAAAAAAAAAAAAAGAAGAACAAGGACCAAACTGGGACTAACATCGGCTCCGACTAGGAACTAATTTTGACAAAAGGCAGAGAAATTGGAACTCTGATTACGCAAAAAGAACAAAAGGGCAAAAAACAACACACCCAAATGAAACAAGAAAATACACCTAAACTAATATGTACAAAAATTTACATATTGAGAGACTCAAAGTTTTACTAGCTTTAAATCCTACCCATTGTAAGAGTATGGAAAGATTGATCCATCAGGGTAGGCTAGTTTAAAAGCATTAGATCCTAGCTATTCTTTAATGAGAAAAGGTCCCTTCCACAAGGACTCAAACTTGCTATGAGCTCCTTTAGGTTCTTTCCTTTTATCCTAGAGTAACACTTCATCTTCCTTCATGAATTTTTGAGGTCGGGTTTTCCTGTCAAAGATGTTTTTGACCTTAACCTGATGCTCTGTAATTCTATCTACTAGTGCTTCCCTATCTACTTCAAGTTTATGTAAATACATGATTATTTTTTCCAAGGAATCTTTGAAAGCTTGGTCTTCAATAGTAGCTTGTAGTTTTATTGTTGATAATTCCAAGGGAAGAGATACTTGTGCTCCTACACCATATACTAATTCAAACAGTGCCATGCCAATTTCTATATTTGGTTTTATTCTGTCTACCCAGAGGGGTTCAAAGAGATTTTTATGCCATTGTTTACCATTGTCATCCTCCAACTTCTTCATGATGGCTACCATATTCTTATTGCTCGATTCTACTTGCCTGTTTCCTTGTGAAAAATAATCTGAGGAATGGGACAAGGAAATACTACGATCATAATAGAAAAGAGTTAATTCTTGAGATGAAAAATATGTAGCGTTATTTGTTACAATCTTTTGAGGAACTCCAAAATGCACCAGGATATTATTTTTTAAGAAATCACACACCACATGAGAATTTTCATTTTTGGTTGGAATAGCCTCAACCCATTTGGTGAAATAATATGTTGTCATTAAAATATAGATATCACCAACACTGGATGGAGGATTAATAGGGCCAACAAAATCTAGTCCCGACTGCTTGAAAGGTTCATCCACAATGATAGGTTTCAAAGGTAACACTACCAATTGAGGTTTCCCAGAAAACAATTGACACTTCTCGTACCTTCTAACATATGTATAAGCATCTTTGAACATGCCTGGCCAGTAGAAATAATTAAAGAGAATTTTGAAGGCAGTAACTGAAGAAGAAAAATTTCCCCCATAGGCTTCCTCATGAAAAGTTTTTAATAATTGTGCTTGTTGCTCCTTATTGACACATTTGAGGAAAGTTCCATCAACACCTCTTTTAAACAATGCACCCTGTCATATCACATATTTAGCTGCTTGAAATCTCAAATTGCATCTTTATTTTGGGGTTAACCGTGTAGGGCATTCTCCATAAGTCAAATAATATGTTATATCATAGAACCAAGGGTTAGTTAAACTAACCAATAATTTGTGAGATACCCCATTCCCAAGCTCTTCATTCTCTCTTGAATTCTCAGCTATGAATTTACATAATCCTTTTCGTCTAACCAGTTTTGTGGGTTTTATTGTCATATCATATTCCTGTATTTTAGTTACCCATGCCTCCCTTTTATTCATAGCTATTTCATGTTGTGTGAGTAGGCTTTTTATAGTAGAATCAGGAACAAATACCACAAAGTGTGAATGAAGAATATAAAACTTGAATTGTTTAACAGCTTTGACAACTGCAAAAGCTTTCTTTTTAATGATTGAATACTTGAGCTCATGCTTTTTAAGAGGGGTACTCATGAAAGTGATTGGTGCTTCATTTTTTGAATCAGTCTTTTGAGTATGCATTCCAGATGATGAATGATCAGAAGCATAGCACTAAATAATAAAATCTTTTTATAATCAGGATAAACTAAGGATGGGGTAGTTGCCACAACATTTTTTATTTCATTGAAAGATTCTTTACCGGCTTCAGTCCATTTGAAGGGTTTTTTTTCACTCATCATACCCATAATATGTCTAGTCAACTCAAAAAAATCTAGCACAAATGCTCACAGAAAATTAATTTGACCAAAGAAAGATTTTACCCCAGTCCTAGTTGATGGAAGACTTAGCTATTGAATAGCTTTCACTCTTTCCAAATCGATTCTAATCCCTTCCTTAGAAACTATATGGCCCAACAATTTACCTTATGTTACATAGAAGATAGACTTTTTGGGATTGAGAGAAATACTATGGTCTCAACATCTTTGAAGAACAGATCGGAGATCTCTAAGATGATGCTTTCATCTTCTAGAATAGACTGTTAGATCATCAAGGTATATAACAATAATTCTATTCTTCATGTCAGCAAAAGAAGAATCCATAGCCCTCTAAAAGGTTTCCCCGGTATTTATTAGACCAAAAGGCATTCTATTGTATGCAAATGTTTCCCAAGGTGTAGTAAAAGCAATTTTATGTTTATCATTTTCTGCCACACTGGCCTGATTGTATCCTAAAAATCTATCAAGCATCGACATGATCTCAGATCCAGCAACATTTTGTAAAACATGTTCCATCTTTGGTAAGGTGTAATTGTCCTTCAAGCTCGCTTGGTTCAGGTTACAGAAATCCACGTAAATCCTTATTTCACCATTCTTCTTTCTCACGGGGACAATATTCACAATCCATGTTGAATGATGAATTGGGTTATGATTCTCACCTTCAACATTTTTTCTACCTCCTGTAGTATATCTTTTGATACTTTGGGGTTATAACTATGCAAATTTTCTCTAAAAGGCTTAGATTCTGGTTTGAGGGGTATATTATGACTAAAACTTCCACCTCTGAAATCCTTTAGGTCATTATAATTCCAAGAAAAAACATTTGTATAGGTAGTCAGCAATGCTTGGAGTCTTTCATTTTCCTGTATAGATAGAGTCTTTCCCACAGATATCCACTTAGGCTATGTTTCATCTCCAATATTGATTGTGTCATACTCTTTCAGTGTTTCAGGGTGTGGACTTCCTTTTCCTGAAATATAGCTATCATCAATTCTAGAGAGAAAACTTTCAATTGAAATCAAGCCTTTAGGAATCTTATTACCTTTTAATTGAACTATCTCTTCTGATGACTGTGTTTTAGAATCAAGCTCTTCACATGTTTCATTTGATCCTTCAAAATAAGTAGATGCAAAAACCTCTACACATGCCATAAAGTCCTTTATACTAGCATCATCTTCAAACACTTGTAAATGTTCAACATTATCAGGAACTACAGGTCTATAAATCATCTCTATTCTATAAGTGTCTATTTTGAAATTGGGGTGAGGGAGCAATAAGGAAGTCGAAACAACTAAAGAGTCCGCTCTTGAATTTAAACTTCTTGGGATAGCCTCTATAAAAAAACCTCAAAAGCTTCAATTTCATTCCAAATCAAATCTCTATAATGCTTTAGTCATTCATTCTTTACTATGAACTGACATTTTACCTGTTTGACTATCATCTCAACGTCTCCTCTTGCAAAAAGAATTTTAATTCCATGAGCCTTCACCTCTTGCAGACCCAGCAACAAGGCTTCATACTCAGTAGTGTTATTGGTGTTCTTAAAATCCATCTTGAAGGAAAAAGGCAAGCATTCTCCATCAGGGCCTTTAAGCACTACTCCAGCTCCTAATCCAGCATTAGCACAACTGCCATCAAATTCCATTGACCAAATTTGAGTGGCCTCATTTTGTACCATTGAAATAGGGGAAAACTCATCAGACATGATTAGATAATTCCAAAATTCACACTCTTGATATAAAATCTGAGCTTTCGGGTTATCGGAAGGAAAGACTGTGTACTTATTCTTTGCCTCAGGTTCCAACTTAACCTTCTTCTTTACTATAGGAATCATTGCTTCTGACCAGTCCATCTTAATTTCCCCACCCATATCTCTACAAAAGGTCCTACTCAAAAGCATTCCATAGCTTGTTGGGATATCGGCCACAAGAATTATTAATTTTAACCTCTTATCTAGATGAGTAGCTACGACAGCCTATGTGCATCTTTCACTTGACCTATTAGAGGTACCTTTTTACCATCCATTGAATAACACCTTCCAAAAGTATTTGTTAAAGTAAGGCCAAGGGATTTAGCAACTAAAGATGGCATAATGTTATCAGATGCTCCCGAGTCTATGATATAATTTCTCAATTTAAGACCATTAAGGAGCAAGGAAATATAGAAAGGCTCAGGCTTTCAGGTTTCATGTATATCACAATTTGTTTCTGAAGTAGAGGCATTAGATGAACTGGTTTGGTCTACATTTTTAGGAGGAACTACTAAAGGAGGATAGACAAGTGAATCAGTTTGATTGGCTGTACATTTATTAGCATGAAAAGAATTGGGAGATTCATCCTTGATATATTTAATTAATTTTTCAAGTTCCTTTGGGTTCAACCTTAAATACTCAGTGGGTGAAATTTAGATAGCAGATGATTTACAAAACTTGACTATATCAAATGACGGGACTCGTGCATCTTTTTGCAAAATTTTGAAATCAAGGGTTTTTACACTTGAAGGAGGTGCATTACTTACAGGTTCTTTACTCTTGATAGCAGTATTTGATGTCAATGGATTGTATTTAGGAGACTTCTGATTGTGAGTAAGCATGGCACATGTTGAGTCTTCAAGAGTGACTAAAATATCTCCTTTTTTGGAGTCTGATTCATATTCTAGGTAAAATGAGCCAGAGTCACCAAGTCACTCTTGAGTCATTTCTTCTACCTTCACCTCTCCTATTACATCCTTAGTTGCTTCCATTTATACATGTCTCATCAAATCCAAGCATGTATCACCATCATGGTCTATTGTTAAATGAAAAGAACACATAAACCCTTCTCTAGATGGAGCTTCAAGAGCTAGTCTAGGTTGAGCCGAGGGCAAAAGGGGAGTTTTACCATGCCACTGACCAGACTGTTTTCTATTAACATCTTGATATGTAGGGGAGTAAGTTGATCCTTGTTATGGAAATTATCTTTTCAAAGCAATCATATCATTCATTAGCCTTTGAACAACTAGATCTGATGAAGAAGTAGAGGCTTGAGAATGTGGAGCTTGAAGGTCTTTCTTCCACTTACCCATTGTAATCAAATCATCTTCTAACTCAGTTGCTTGACTTTGAGCAGTTTCTAAGTCTGTTGGCCTATTCCTTCTGAGATAAAAACCAATATCCGAAGGCATTGAGTTTACAAAAAAACATTGTTGGTTTTCAGGGGTCGTTCTTTTATTAGTAGGAATCTTGTGAATAACTTTGTTATACCAGGCCACATAATCTCTCATTGGATCATGAATTTATTTTTTCATTTGTGTAAGTTGTGCTAATAAAGAATGCTCATCATCAACACTTTTGAAATGGTTTTCAAAAGTGGTTTTCATGGACTACCAATCAATGATGGATCCTCTAGGTAGATGACCAAACCACTCTGTTGCTCCTTCTATGAGAGTTTGAATGAAGAGTTTAACCGAAACATCTTCATGTTGCACTACTAAAATACCAGTGGCTACATTAAATGAATTAAAATGTTCTTCCACAGATACTTTTCCATCACCAAAGAATTTCAGAAGAACATTTTTAGCTCCTTTAGGAAGAGCATGATGACCAGCTAAAGCTAAAGGACCTATTGCAGTACCCCATGTTTGTGCCATGATAACTAGTGGAAAGATAGTTACAAGAGGAGGGGCTTGAATGCTAGACAAAGTAAGAGCTTGCCAAATGCTATTAGACATAGAGATGTCTAGTGTGGTTCTAGGTGGAGAAGAGGGTCTTCTTTTTGCTTTAGGTCTAGAAACGTAAGTATTTTGAAGTTGAAGGTTTTGTAATTCTTCAAAGAAAGTATCAAGTATTCCCTCCCTCCTTTGGGATCCTGTATATGGTTAGGAATCTAGAATTACAAAATTCTAAGGTCTGTGGATAGCTCTATTCACAATTTCAGCTTTTTAGACAATTGTGAGACCTCTCAACCATTCACCAATGTCTTCTTCCTCTTCCAAGACCAAAAGAACTTTTTGATATTGCTAATTACTAGTATTCTCCTTCCAAGCAAGGGCATTCAAGTCTTCTAAGATATCTTCTTATGTATCCTGGAAATTCAAGTTCGATTGGATGACTGGAGGAATTTCTTGTTGATTAGGTAGAACATCTGCAGGTAGAACCATGATTATATATTAACAAAGAAGCACACATTGATTTACACTATTTGCACTCTCCAGTAGAGTCACCAAAAATATGTTAGTAAATAGATTTGTCTTTTATTTAATCTTTCTTGAAACAACTACTCTATTACCCTTTAAAGACAAACATTCACTAATAGTTGGGTTAGTGTTCTTCTTCGAATCACTTCCCTCTGAATTTTAATCTAGGTACAGCTCCCTAAGATTGATTTTCAATGAATCTCAATTAATCAATATTGCAGTTTTAGATTTTAACCTGAAAGCTTCAAAGGTTGTTGTATCATTCTTAGATGATGATATTTTTTCAATAATATTTTTGAAAGTAAATAAGACATACAATAGAATATAATCATATTTTTCTAATACCCATACTATTTCAAAGATAAAATATATCAAAGAATAAATTTGTGAAATGAAAAATAGACTAAGATCACTGATAACTCAAGCCACTATTGGAAATTTTTAGCACAATAGAGAATGAATTAAAATGTTGCCACAAAACATGCATCCACTCATTTCAAATAGCCTAGATTTGAAATATAACCAAACAGATATATTAATCATCTTTGCAGCATAGGCAAAAGCAAGAAAAATATATAAGCTTTTCAATAGAAAACTTCATCCATCAAATGTTTCTTTTCTAAGAAAGTAAACTGAAAAGATGAAAAAAATTACTAGTTCTTTTTCCAAAAATTCTAACCCTTTCACTCTCACAACTAATCTACTTATAGTTTTTAGCAAAGTCAAGAGGTCTCCCGAAAAACCTGACCTCTCAATTAAAATAGTTAACAGAATAACCAAAGTAAAAAGGACACACATCCTTATGAGTTTTTCATGCAATTAAAAGATAACTAAACTTCAAGATTTGGCTCCTTGTCAACAATGCGCTCCTCCTCACCAGCGAGATTCGGCTCCAGGAATTTGATCAACACAGAGATACAACATGGATTCGATCTTGGCCACTTGTGTGAAATCTGAGGCCTTAGGGTTAGTATTTTCTTTGATTCTTCTCATGGTTTCCTCAAACACCTCAAAAGTTGCCTTTAAGTCCTGCTCACCATGACTGGTTGTATATATATGAGCAAAGTTAATCACTTTCAGCTCATTTAACATTATTTTTGTAACTACTTGATCTCATTTTCAATGTCTTTATTTTCAGCAATGGTGTTCCATATAGTGGTGATGCGCCAACTGATGTTCCTTCTGAGAATAAAAAAGGTGATTCATCAGAAGATTTCACATATTTTTCTATGCAGAACTTGAAGAACTCGTATTTCTCAATATCTAAAAACTTGGACATAGTAGCAACCCATTTTTTCTCTTCCCTATCCCACACTTATCTCTACATTTGTAACTCCTCTATCAAGGCTTTTTTATCAAAGAGAATAGCTTGGGCATCTTTAAGATATCTGAGGCCACTATTAATGACTTCACTAATTCATTCATCCACTAAAGACACCAGGGCTCGACCTCATTGAACCTGACTCAAGAAATTTTTACTCTCAACGGAGTCCAGGTCAAAAATTTGTGGGGACTGAACCAGAGGGGTAGCATCAAAACTACATAAAGTATTAATAAACTGTGACAATGTCATAATTGTCTATTTTAATTCTTTCTTTTCCTTTCCATCTTTCCATGAAGAATACAGCATTTGATGAGCTGTTTCTTTGAATAAATGATTTTTACCTACCAAATCCATTGTACCCATCTCAACTTTAGTGACCTCAAAATATTCCACTTTGATTTCCTGTTCTCCCTCCTTTGGCCTATAAGTAGCTACTTCCGCAGTCCATTTTCCTATTTTTGCATCAGCGAACATTCTGGCTGATCTTTTCATCTTCTTGGTTTTAGGGGTTTTTTGAACATATTTGCTAACAATATCCTCAACTGGGACTAAGACAGGGACTAGACTGTGTTTTTTACTTACAAAGGTAGCTAACCATTTAGGCATAGCATCAGACCCGATGGACTATTCTGGGGTCTTCACTAGTGTACTAATCACCTCCAATGTTACATCATCCAAATCAAAAAGGTATGTATCAACTTGTTCATCTTCAGTAGTGTGAAAACTCACATCTTCCAACTTGTCCTCATCCAGATTAATTGTCAGCACATTTTCTTGAGCCATTTCTTTCTTAATCCTTGATCTGGTCTTAGATCATGTAAGCCTCTATGAAGGCACCACTAGTAAGGGATCCACTATAGCTTTCTTTTATGTGTTATTAACCTGTGGTTTCTCTAGAGGCCCTGCATTTTCAATTGGTGTAGATGAATTAGAAACAGAAACTAGAGAATGTAAAGAAGTAACCCTAACTTCTTCTTTTATTATTTTAGACTCTTTCTTCTTTCTTCTTGATAATAACCACTCATTAGTTAAATGAATCACACATTGGGTCCTCTTCTCAATATTGTCTTCTTCTTCCTCAGCCTAATCAATGACAGGATCACTTGTTTCAATTGGTTTCTTGAAGCTGGGCTCAATTAAATTGGACCCATCATCAATTATCCCTTCCACATTTATTTATAGTCTCATAGATTGGATTTGTGATATGCACATTCTTCTGTGTGCCCTGTCTTCTACCTATGATTCATCACAGTAGTCTTCCTAGAAGTCTTCTAGGTGAGGTATAGGAAACATGTGAGACCTAAGCCCTAAACTGCCACTGGCATCTTTTTTATTGCCAAATCTAATTCTTTCAGTGTAATATTTGAAATCAAAATGGAGAAGGTCACTCCCAATGCTGACTGCATCTACCATTGTTCTACATGAGAACTTTCCTAGTGATATAGGGAAAGCTTTTTCCCATTCTTCTTCAGGTAGGATCTTTTCAGAACGGTGGTGAGATTTCTACAGATTTATGCTAGGATGAAATAATCAAAAGCATACCTAGAAAATCTCATTGGTGGATCCTCAAAACCCCCAATCCTAATGTAGGTAAACCTAGGAAACTGGATGTAATAACTTCCATATTTGATCATAAGCTCTTGAGCTTCTAGGCTAATTCTTTTATCAGAAATCATGGCTAACTCAAAATAAAGTTTTCCCATGAATGTATCATGCACCCTTCTATAATTTTCAACAATATAATCCTTCTATAAACTTGGGTAATACTTGTAGACACACATATCTATGACCCAGGGCTTATGTGGCATTATGTGCCATTGTCTGTTGCAGGCCAAGCAATACATGAGATAAGAGGACATGAAGAAACTGCTATTGGTCAATTTAGACATGTTGAGATGTTCTCTAAGAGAGTTGGAAATTAATGTGGCCCAAACTAGGAGTTGTGTTCCTTCAAGGATAATTTGAACATACAAATACATCCAGTTTGAGAAAAGGTAGGCTACCTAAGACCCTTTTACCTATGCGGCATCACCGTTATATCACTGATATATGAGTGAACATGGGTTCTATTGAATTTTTTAGGTAATCATGAACCCCCTCTTTGTGGGTTCAGAAGCCAGCTCTTAGCTATGGAAGTACGATTTGCATCTCTATTTTCATTGAATTTGACAATAGACTTACACGAGAGAAAAGGTGGAGAAATTCTTTTCTAGGAGTTGCAAGGCTTGAATCACCATTTCCCTATTAATATACATTAGGACACTACCATCTTTCTTTTTGATAGATTATGTTTGTGCATCATAATTCTTTATGCATTCTAGGATTAACTCAGGGCATATGATAGCAGGAGGGAAAGTCATAGTCGAACATAGCCCACTGTGTAGGATTTCTAGAGCTAGAGTATCATCAAGGGAATTCAAAAGATGGGTTGGTAGATTTTCTATATTATAGCCTTCTAGTTCTATATCCAATATTATGGGGCCATCACATACCAAAATTGAAGTATTCCCAAATAGATGAAAAGCTAACCTCATAACTGTAGACACTTAAATTTTCTATTCACTGTTCTGTCTACTAAACTTGAAAATATCACGAGGGTAATGGCCAAACTCACCTATTTCTACAAAAATTTATGATCACAGGAGCTCCCAAGTTCTTACCACTGCGGACCAACTTCTTAATAATAAAACACTTAGGATTTTGAGAGAAGGACTTAACTTAAATAGAAGCATGAGAACTTGAGAATTTATTACAAATCTTTTATGGAGGGGCGGCAAAGATTTGATTTGACAGATTAGGCATGTACTCTATAATTTCTAATTAAACAAATCCCGAGGTCAGTAAAAGTAATGATTATTTAGACTTCTCAGATGTGCCAAACCTCTTGCTATTTATTAGCATTAAATGCATACTCTCCTGTGGGTCCTACCTGCTTAGCTGTCACCAAATTCTCCTTTCTACACAACCTCTCGTGGATGCCTTTGAACAAGAAGAACAAATTTCATGACTATTCAAAGCTGTTCAAGATAGATAAAAACTGTTCAAAGTTGTGATCTTCTAGAATTGTACAAATTGTTGATTTGAATCCCATGATAGGTCACGAATCAATGATTAATGTGCTAGCTTCTCCTTGTGACTCAATGGTAGTTAGATTTCCTTCATTTTCCTTTCAACCTATCATATTTTCAAGAGTAATGAAAAAGATATGAACAACCTTGATCAGACTTGAACACTATTCAAGCATGTTCATAGGTTTTCAAACATGTTCAAGAGTGTTCAAGAAAAAAAAAATTTACCAATAAATTTGATAATTCCATAATCAAATCACGACCAAAAGACTAACAATTTTATGACCGAACTTAGGACACATAGAGAAAAGTAATATTGATCAAAAGGGAGAGATTCATCTGACACAAGACTGAAACAAAAGAAAAAGAAAAAGGACCAAATTGGGACTAACAGATAGTATGTCCCAATCATCTTTGAGGATAGATAGGGTTTTCCTTTTTAGTGGGATGGAGAGGAATTTGGTAGGTTGATTGCCCACTCTTCAATTTTGGAGACTTCTAGTGGACTTAGTAGGTTTTTGGTGGACTTAGGAAAGGAAGGCTTGTAGGAAGGAGCTCTTCTCAACCCTCATTGCCATAGCTTGGAGAAAGGTTGGTGCCCTTTCATGGAAGACTCATTTTTTATTTACTTGTTTGAATATGCATATTTTTGTGTGATTTTGTACATGGTTTTTGTGAAGCTTTTTGCTTTCCTTTCATGGCTTCTTGATTTAGTTTATTTTTTGGTTTTGTTTTTTGTGATCTTGTTTTGTTGGGGTGTGTAAGGCTAAACTCACCCTTGGGAGGGAAGAGAGCCTTGATGGGTGAAGGGCTTTAGTTTGGAATGCTCATTTAGTGTAGAGTTCTTCCTCATGGAGGAAGAGGATGAGGCATGGATGTATGGGCTCCATGTTTCCATTGTTTGTTATCTACATATTTGGGGGCCATACGGGTTGTTACTTGTGTATGGAAATGGAAGAATGATAGTTTTTTTATGGCCTTATGAAGGCATTGGTTTATGGTTTTGGGTCTTGTTAAGGCATGGTTTCATATTTGTATGGCTTCTCCTACTTGGTTGTTTTCCACCTTCACCCTTCTAATGGGTCCAAGGTGACCCATTGTGTACAATCATTGGGAAGGGAATTTTTATGTGATTATGTGTTTGCCAGTTTTTATGGTGTATGTGTGTTTGAAGGGTACTTGTACCCACATCCATCTTTTTTCCCCAAGCTTGGGGGTGGCCATGTAATGGCCTAGGTTGGG